>JADBJO010003171.1:125000-147500 GCA_016801955.1 Conus betulinus | reverse complement strand
CTGTTGAAATGAAAGACGACACCCTTATGACCCTCGTAAGAGGTGACCGATAACAAATGATCTAGCTGCAAAGTAAGGCGACTGCAGGCGGAAATGTAAACAAATCTTAAATATTAGTGTCAGCGCACAAAACAAAACAAAACAACAAACAAACAAAAACAAAACAAAAAAAAAGGGGGGGGGGGGAACAAACGAATTACAAGACAAAACACCACGCGTTTCGACCTCTTAGGTCTTCTTCAGGCAAGATACATTACAATCAGGGCAACGAAAATGAACGAGCAATTACTTATCTTCACCCAATGTGTTGATTTAAACGCCTATCTTGCGCTAGAGTGGTTGAAGGTAAGTGATTGCTAGTTCATTTTTGTTGTCCTGACCGTTTTGTATCTTGCCTGAAGAAGACCCAAGAGCTCGAAACGCGTGGTGTTTTGTCTTGTGATTCGTTTGTCACACGTTTTTCTCTTTTTTTTGACGGTGCGCTAACACTGATATTTAGAATTTGTTTCAATAGAAAATAAGTAATTAGCGCAGTATTTCCGACTTCCGGCGTCATGCGCTTTTGTAAAGTAGCGTTTCGGTGCCCGCTGAGCTGATGCTCGTCAGCTAGAGCCATTCCTGGTGGCGAATCTCAGCATCTTCAGAAACTCTCTCTCTCTCTCTCTCTCTCTCTCTCTCTCTCTCTCTCTGAATGAATGTATGAATAATATCATTCATCGCATGTGGAGGGGATCAGTAAGATACAATATCATCATTTGAATGAGTGGATGGTCGAGTCAGTCTTACAATTTCTGTTGATTTTTGTTTGTTTCTTTTTTTTAACGTTACTGTATTACTCCTGTGTGCGAGGACATACGGAGATGTTACGATTTTATTTGTTTTTTCTTAACCATTGATTGGATACACCCTGGGAATAAATGTGTACTATTTGTTTACAAGAATAGGAAGGGGTAAATGTTATTGTTCTGTGACCCCCTCCCCTTTGTCAAAAGATCTGGTTGTGGTAGTGACAATAAAATATCGAAGTGTTAAAACTCTCTCTCTCTCTCTCTCTCTCTCTCTCTCTCTCTCTCTCTCTCTCTCCATCTCCTCTCTCTCTCTCTCTCTCTCTCTCTCTCTCTCTCTCTCTCTCTCTCTCTGTGTCAGCCCAGCAGTGAATGGGTACCTGATTTAAGTCAGGGTAGGCAGAAGGCGGCAGAAGGAAAGGGAAAGTCTCCGTCTTCCATCATGCCATGATCCGGAAAGAATGATTGTCTAAACGTTCGCTACTCCTAAGGCCAGAAGGTTCTGCGACTTTAAGTTAACCTCAGTAGGAGGAAACTCTGAGGAGAGCTTGACAGCAGGTCTTCAGTGAAGAACACCGCCTCCCAGCCTCTCCTCCTCAGACAAGTGTTTCGGCGGCCGATCTCGCTACGCTCTACGACGGGCGAAATATTTCTGGCGCTGCCAAAATCCGGACCTGCACTTCCTGGAGTTTAGGTGTGTCTCAGTGCGTGCCTTTTTAAAGGATGTCTTACCATTTAAGTTCTTGGACACTTTTTTTAAGTTGAGAAAAATTTAAAGCCTTATGAAAGTCACCTTCGTTCCTCCTCGACCAGATCCAGCTGGAACTCTTTCCAGCTACTTGTGCCATTGTCTTTATGGTTCCAGTCCTCTTACTAGAAATTGAGGGCTGAAGTCGCGGTGAATTCACGCTCACCAGATGTTATATCGCATTGAGAACGAGCTCTTCACAAATGAGCTAAACTACTGAAACAAGAAGGTCACTGATTAATGAAAGCCAGGAATATGCAGAGCTAACGATTCATTATGAGGCTGTGCCAGATTTGTTTGAAGACTAAAGAGAGTGTCTGCTGGAAAAAAAAAAAAATCAAGACATAAATGGATGTGTTTTCCTCATGACGCACCAGGGTCGTTCGCCATCAGCCAAGAGATCTGTAAATCGAGACATCGTCATCAAGCACAGAAAGTTCATCAAGTCAGAAGTCAGACAGAAAAAAAAAAATCATCAACAAGCGAGGAAAATGAAGATTTCCGTTGGCCAGCAACGAGCAGGCCAACATTCAGGTGAGCGGAGTATTCTTGCTCATTTTAGACAATGGCGACTTTGACCGAAACGGAAAGCGACATCAACGCGCAGGAACAACAGTTGGTCGATCCGTCGAACGCACGTATTATGAACATTCTGTAATCAATAACCAGAGAATCTGAGCTGGAAACTTGACACTCTGACTGGAACAGTTGAGAGCCTGAAAAGTGAAGTTTTCGACCTACAAGACAACACCCGACTGAGAGAGGAACCATCAGAGATGAAGAAAGGAGAAGATCTACAACTTAAAGTCATGAAGCTGTCTTTGCAGCATAGTGAGAAGGTGAAAGATGAAATGATAATGAACAGTATTCAAGGAGAACATTTCTTCTTTTCTATGATAACAAATTGCTCTGCGTGAACGAAACCACAAAAGAGACAACAGAAGAAACAAAGAAGAGAGAGTACAGAAAATAATTAACGATAGGCTGAAGCTAACACATACCAGGTAAGAACATGCAGATGCCGTTCACAGGATCGGAGGGAGAAAAGAAGGACAAACGAAATCAATAATCGTTTAGATTTATTTCAGAAAACATAAACATGAAATAATACAGAACAGAAAAAAATCAAGAACACAACGGCTAAAGTAGTAATCGTGGAAGATCTTACCAAGAGAAACTACGTTTTATTCCGCCAGCCTGCAAGTCATCCTGGAACAAACACTAGTAGTAGTAGTAGTAGTAGTAGAGACTGGCTTCATTAGCCTAGACCTCGCGGTCTATCATGTGTCCCCTCTAAAATGTTTTCGCTTTTTTTTGTCAGATGGCATGCTACAATTAATCAATATCTTCATTGCAATCCATCATTATCATAAAACAGTTCTCTAAATTTGAATCATTATCTAGAAAATTCTTGAAAGTATTAACATCAGGTGCAAATTTAATGGTAGTAGGTAATTTGTTCCAGTGGTTAGCAACTCTATATGAAAATGAAAATTTACGTTGATTAGTGTTACAGTGCTTTATAAAAAAAAAATCTTTCCTTCAGACTTTCTAGTATTCGCAGTTTTGTGCAACAGAAAAGAAAAGTCTCAATGTCAATATCATCATAGCCATTAAAGGTCTTATAAAGTTTACTTGCGCTGTGGTAGGATTTCCGCCGTCAACCAGTCACGGCTCTGATCGTGGTCCCCGAAATAAAATGTCTTTTCCGGGGGCCATGCTCTGATGGGGTCTTACAAGCGTGGACAACGGAATCATCGCTGAAGACTTGAGGCGGATGGAATCGACAGTGTGACGGACCGCAACAAACTCTCTCATGGCACGACTTCCACGGACAGATCTATTCACCGACGACAACTTACCAGCAGACTCGACAACGAGACCAGCGGACAAATATGTCGGACTCGCAAACTCCACGACGGAAAAGACCCCATCAAAGCGTGGCCCCCGGAGAAGACATTTTATTTCGGGGGCCACGATCAGAGCCGTGAACGTTTGACGGCGGAAATCCTACCACAGCGCAACCGTACCGACAGTGTAGCAGACGAGAAATTTGTGTTAGACTTTTTACGCATTTGTGAGACGGAGGGGGGGAAAAAAAAAATACAAAAAAGCCACGTGACATAATTTATCCAATCAAGTACGGGCAAACTTACGAGCGCGGGTCAAATGAAACTTGCGGCAAGGTGAGTGGGGTGAAGTGTTCGACATTGATTCCGGCTAGGAAATACGAGAAATTTGCAGGAGATACGGACTGTACAACGTTCAGAAGGTAAGAGTGCGAATGTCGAGACATGTCGAGTATGAAAGAAAGTGTGGTGTTTGGATGTATGGATGTTATTATCACGCTATTTCGTCATTCTCTTTCCACTTGGCGTCTGGGCCTCGCTCTCTTACTCCTGTGCCTAAGGTATGTCCGTCCGTATTGGCTACCATGAAAATTGTGTAGATGGTGCAGTTAATATTCGTTTGTAGATGGTGCAGTTAATGTTCGTTTGACATAACTATGTAAGAACATGAGAATGAATTGGTTATGTTCAAAATGATTGAACAAAAGTCTGAATGAGCAGTGAAGTATGGTGGGTTCTTTTCTTTTTTTTTTTCTTTTTTTTTTTTCTTGTCCTCAAGACAAGCGCAATTGAAATGTGTGTGTGTCAGGTATCATTGCAAATGTGTGCAAGTGTGCACATGTGCACAATAAAAAAACATGGAGGACGATAAATTTAAAGTAAATTGGTGCAGTTATTTGTCAGTGATAGTTGAACAGAGTTAAACTGAGTAGATTTTGCCTCACTTGTAAGCTTTTTTAAAACAATGATTTTTTTCCCTTCTCCATTGAACAATTTCCATACAGTTGTCAGTTGTTAACTGTAGGACTTTAATTGAATCTCACTCACTCACTCACTTTCATCACAAGAGACCTCTTATATTTCTCATTGTAGATCAGCATTCTCCCCTCATCTCATTGTTGGTCGTTTTCTTAATCTCTGCCTCTTTGTCTTTTCTCTTTCGCTTTCCTGTGTGTATGCTTACTGGAAGGGCGATGGATGCTGCTTGTGAGAGCAGCTAATAAGGCAAGCAAGAAAGACGGACATTGATCATTATTAGTGATTGTTCTTTAGACATATGGACCAGAATTCACCCTGCTTCCTCTTCACGTTTGTTGTTATGATATAATTATATTCTTCACCTGCTCTTTTACTGTTATAAAGGTGTTCCTTAAAAAAAATCATATTTATTTATTCTCAGTTTGGTTGTATACGGGCAAAACGCCTAATTTCGAATGAACAGACAGTGTGTGCTGGCACGTGCAGTTTAGCTGTTATGTTTTTGTCTGAGTTTGACCTGTTTGTTCCTTCAAGGGAAGGAATTCCTTTGAGGCAAGAGAGGGGGGGGGGGGGGGGGGGGGGGGGGGGGGGGAGGGGAGGGGGAATGAATGAAGCAAAAACCATGGACAAAAGAGGGAGATGAATCTTGGATAAATTGTTGATATATTTGTCTGCTAAGTATTTTTAGTTAGTAGAGCAAGTATATTCAACTACATCTTTCTTTCTTTTTCGTTAAAAAGAATTAAAATACATAACACAGATTTATGCATTGGATTTTTTTTTCATCAGTATGTGCATATTATTTGAAAAAGTTTGTACTTTGGGCAACACTCTTCTGCTCTTCAGCTGTTTGCTCTCTCTCTCTCTCTCTCTCTCTCTCTCTCTCTCTCTCTCTCTCTCTCTCTCTCTCTCTCTCTAACTCTAACTCTGCATTCTCTCTGTCTGTCTGTCTCTCTCTGAATCTTCATTCTCTCTCTCTCTGTGTCTCTCTGTAACTCTTCATTCTCTTTCTCTCTCTACTCTCTCTCTAACTCTTCATTCTCTGTCTCTGTCTCTCTCTCTCTCTCTCTCTCTCTCTCTCTCTCTCTCTCTGTCATGATTTATTCTCTCTCTCTAAACATTCATCTCTCTCTCTCTCTCTCTCTGTCTCTCTAACTCTCTCTCATTCTCTCTCTCTCTCTCTCTCTCTCTCTCTCTCTAACCATCATTCTCTCTTTCTCTCTCTCTCTCTCTTTCTGTCTGTTTAACTCTCCACTCTCTCTCTCTCTCTCTCTCTCTCTCTCTCTCTCTCTCTCTCTCTCAGTGAGCCTGCTGTGCGTGTGTGTGTGTGTGCGTGCGCGCGCGTGCGTGTGCGCGCGTGAGCGTGCGTGCACGTGCATATGTGTGTGTGTGTGTGTGTGTGTGTGTTATGGTAACCTCTCCCTCCTCTTCAGTCACTTCTCCCTCCCCCTCCTCTCTCTCTCTCTCTCTCTCTCTCTCTCTCTCTCTCTCTCTCTCTCTCTCTCCCTGTTTTCACTCTCTTACTGGATATAATGTGTGAGCGTGGGTGTGAAAAAATGGTTCAGATGTCCCTTATGATGACTCAGTTATTTTGTTCACATATGTTGAAAAGTTGGTTAAAGAAAAAAACCTTATGTGTTGTAAGTTAAAGAAATATTTGAAATCTGTGTGCGCTGTCCTCTTTCTGCACACCTCAAAGCTATCAAATGTGTATGAGTAATAAAAGTATTAAAAAGAGGGGGGGGGGGGGGGGGGGGGGGGGGGGGGGGGGGGGGAGTTTTTTTTCATGAGATCATGAGCTGAAAAGCCTTCGACCTTCCTTCCTCCAGTCTCAGTAGTGAGGACTTAGGCCTCGAAGCCAGATAACCTCAAGCTGATTAATTTAACTAAGTGATATTGCATATAGCCTAGCCGACCGCAAAGGGCCATCCATATCTGGGCTGTCATCATGTTGAAATCAACTCACAAGTCATTCATTCACGCAACCCCTTTGAAATACACCTACTAAAAACACACGGGAAAATTTTGTTAAAAATCTTTCTACTGTAAAAGGTCAGATGAGACCTGTAAAAGGTCAGATGAGATGGAAAATGTTAAACTCGAGCTGGTATATTTCTCAGTCTTGTAGATTTGGGCTTGATCTCAGCAGTCCACTGATACCAGTGATACTAGTGCATGTTCACACGAGTCTTAGGTACCTGTTTTCATGACTTAATCTGTTTTTCATGAGTCATAGTTACAAATGTTCATGGTGATCATGTATGACCATTCTATCAAGCCGAAAAGTAAAAACATGAGTTTTTTTTTCATGAAGCGCTATCCATTTCAATTACCATTTTTTCACTTGAAAAAAAAAAGTATTATTGTTTCCTTGAAGAAAATCACTTTTTTTTTTCTATTAAAAAAAAAAAATCAAAAACTTTTTTTTTTTTAACCCTTTGAGTCTTATCAGCTCCCATACTTGCCATTTCCAGGGAGGTCTGTTACACGTGCTGCAGCGGCGCATTGACAGTCTCTCACCACTCTGTCCCGCGGAGTGTCAAGGGTGAGAGCGCGTTTGTATTGTGTGGTGATGATGAGGTTGATTAAGAGGATGCTTGACTGTTCGCAGCTGGTGGGTTTTTGTTGTGCGATACCCCGCAATGTCACGGCAGTTAATTAATCAAACTGGACGCGTCGACGTGTGTGAGGCGGATGGCGTCATAAGGGCTGCGTATTGCAGGGATGGAAGTTAGGGACCGTTTCCCAGCGCCCTCTCATTAGATATACACGTTTTCGTTCACAGCCAAGACAGATTTGTTCCGTCGAACGTTCACAGTTGAGATTAACCCGTCAATGTTCAGATCTAAGACAGGTTAAATCCCTGAAATGTTCAGCGTTAAGACAGATTAAATCCGTTAAAAAAACAACAAAAAAAACCACTTAAATGTTCAAAGTTAAGACAGATTTAATCCGTCAGATGTTCGCAGTACAGATTTAATCCGTCAGATGTTCGCAGTACAGATTTAATCCGTCAGATGTTCGGAGCTGAGAGCTAAGATAGATTTGCTCCGTCAAATGGTCACATTTTTCATCATCCGTGAGCCATAATGAACGTACAAATTTTCAGGAAGATCGGCCAAATACTTTCTGAGATATTCCGTAAAGAAGAAAAACTGTTATGGGCCGTTGTAACCGTTAGTAATGATCTGTTGGACACATTCACGTGTTATTTGGCCACACACACACACACATGCGCACGCGCGCACACTCACACATGTGCGTGCGCGATTTAAAACCCCTTTTTTGGGGGAAAAAGACGTTAAAGTAAGCGAAAACAACCAATCAACCAACCAAAGCCAACACACACACACACACACCACACACACACACACACACACACACACACACACACACACACACACACACAAACACGCACGCACACACACACAAGCGTGCGCGCGTAACCTCTAACGATGTGTGTGTGTGTGTGTCTGTGTGTCGGTGCACTCATCACCCCCCATCCTGAAATTCTCATCGACTGACGGACTGTATGACTCCGAGCTGGCAACTCCTGAGAGAGAGAGAGAGAGAGAGAGAGAGAGAGAGAGAGAGAGAGAGAGAGAGAGAGAGATGAGAGAGAGGGAGGGAGGGAGAGAGAGAGAGAGAGAGAGCATTCTGAAAAAAAAACTGTCATTAAAATGAATATGACAAACACAAAACAAAAAGGAACAAAAGATGGATTGCGGTTAAAGGCAAAATGAGAGAGAGAGAGAGAGAGAGAGAGCGTGTGCAGTGAACTCTTGGCACTTGGGGTCAGCACGTGCAAGAGGATCAAGAGGGGGGGGGGGGGGGGGGGGGGGGGGGGGGGAGGGAGGGAGGAAGCAGGGGAGGGGAGGGGAGGGAGGGATGGGCCCCTGCAAGCGGTGAGCGAAGAGGTCACGTCTCATTAGGGACAATTAGTGCCTGTCTTCCGTGCGAAGGGCCACTGAGTGACACTGATCTCTGTCTTGAAGTGCAGGCATCCACGCAACTTACACTCCTGCTGCGGGTGATTGTATGTGCACGTGTTCACGTGCCACGCAGCGCGTATGCTTGCGCGGTCACCCCCTCGCCCATCCTACTCCCCCGCCCCCATCCTACACGCGCGCGCGCACGCACGTTACTTTCTTTAAAGCTTGAAAACAAATAATATCAAGGAAAGAACAATTATGCTTTTTTTTTTTTTTTAATTTTAATGGCTTGTAAAGGTTAAGATTAGTTGCTTTATGTTGAGAGAGAGAGAGAGAGAGAGAGAGAGAGAGAGAGAGAGAGAGAGAGAGAGAGAGAGAGAAATTGCACCAAAGTGATGGGATGAACTGTTACAGTTGTATAAAACTGGATGATGCATATAGTTATCATATAGAAAAGAGTTTGGTGGATGTTATTGTGGGTGGGAGATAGAGTGGAGAAATAGCTGATTTAAAGAAAACAGTATAGGTATTAATAATAGAAATGATGTTGCTGCTTCTTTCTAATTCTTGTTGCTGCTGCTGCGACAGATAGTAACAACAATGGCAAGAACAGTAATGTGGACTTAAAAAGCACCTGATCTGACACAGATTATATCAGACAGAGCTTGATAAATTGAACAAACTTATGATACTTCATGGTTTAGAATTTTCAGTGCAAAAAAAGCTAGCATGTTTTTTTTTTATTTTTTTAATTTTTTTTTATTTATTTTTTTTTAACCAGCAATGGTGCTGATAAAAAAAAAAGTTACCTAAATTTCAAATTGATCATCAGGATATTACTTACAAAACTGTAATAAAATTTTTTACGGCTTTGTCTTACGCGAATTTAAACTGAAAAAAAAAAAAAAAAAAAAAAACCACCCCCCACTTTGACACAATGTTATCAAAAGGAATGAAAAGTCTGAAACTTTTTAAAGATAGTAAGTAAACACACTTAGGGTCAGGACCCGAAAACTCTTGTCCATCTTGCGATTTCACTTGTATAATTGTTAGATCTAGATTAACGTATGGTCAGGAGGTATTCTTCTCTGCTCCAAAGACATTCCTAAACAAATTACAAAGTTTAGATAGCAAAGCTATTAAACTGGCTTTAGGTGTGTCCCTCTTCGCACGAGCACAACGAAATCGTATAGAATGGCTGGTGTTTTACCTTTCGATAAAATGAGAAAAACTGACATCAGCAAAGTATGTAATAAGAGCAAACACCGTTGAAAATTCACTTGGAGCAGAGATAGGCATAAGATCTGTCAATGACTGTTCAAAGGAAGCAAGGAATGAAAATAAGTTACAAACTGCAGCACTTTATGTCACTGAATCATTTGATGACTCCAATATCACCACCAAAAGTGTTGTCCCCATGATGAATGTCACGCATATTCCTCCTTGGGAATTAACGAAAGGTAGTTTTGACTTTGGTTAAACGGATATACGAAAAGATGACAATCCAAAATATTTACTTATTCTGATCATCTTAAGGCTTATACTGACGGTTCTGTGTTAGGAGATCATCATGCGGGGCTCTGGCTTTGTTATTCCTTCTTTAAAAGTTGAAAAGTCATATCATCTTGGCACAGACATTTTGATTTTTATAGCAGAACTAATAGCTATACCTATGGCTCTGTCATATTTGATTAATCTACAACTAAATCAGTCAAAATGTTCTTTTTGTGTAGAATCTAAATCAGTCTTGCAATCCCTTGCTTCATCATTTAATTACAAGAATAAGATTATTTTTTATATAAAATATTCAGTTCATTGCATTCAATTGAAAGGGTCCAATGTGACTTGTTGGATACCATCCCATTGTGGAATTGAATATGTAGACCATCTCGCAAAAAAATGGGGCGAGAAACGGTTTGAATGCTGTTAAATCGCCTTGCAGTTTATCTTCAGTAGAAATGTGTAGCATAATAGAAAAATGAAAAATGATACGACGTTCTTTCTCTTCGGGGACAAAGTATTTTTCATTATTGACTCTTCTGTGTGCAAGTAGATCAATTGTTACCTTGTCGTGCAGACTTTTGTTAAATGCTTTAACGACAAAGTACCGTAAAGACATTAAGTGTGTCTGCTCTGCAAAACTGACAATTGAGCGTATACTGGTAAAATGTGCTTCAATGAAAAACTGTCTTACCTCCGGAAGTCGTGGAATGTGTGTTGCCTGTTTCTAATGTTAAGTTATTTTGGGATCAGTTTAATCTTTTCAACCTTCCAATGTTTAGATTAGCTAGATATTTGTTATGTAGTCCTATTGCACGTTTCTTGTAACTCTCTCTCTCTCTCTCTCTCTCTCTCTCTCTCTCTCTCTCTCTCTCTCTCTCTCTCTCTCTCTCTCTCTCTCTCTCTTTTCTTTCTTTCTTTCTTTCTGTCTGTCTGTCTGTCTGTCTCTTTTTTTCTCCTTAAAAAAAAAAACTTTTTTGATGATAAAAATTTTAACAAAGTTTTGCTGTTTTTGACGCTAGCGTCTAAAATCATCGACACGATGAAGACTTTAAATGAAATAACTAAATGACAGACATACTGGTGCGTAAACCCCCCCCCCCCCCCTCCCCCCCCCCCCCAAAAAAAAAAAAAAAAAAAAAAAGCAGTGAAATTTGAGAAAAATGAGAGAGAGAGAGAGAGAGAGAGAGAGAGAGAGAGAGAGGAGAGACAGACAGAGAGAGAGAGAGAGAGAGAGTAACGTATACCTGGAAGTAGGAGCTACGTAAAGGAGGAATCAAATAGAGCGCATGGTCATTGACCGCCCACCCAGGAGAAAAAACACGCAGTTTCATGTCAAGAAGAGCGCCTTTTCACACCACAATGCGGGCCTAGTGATTTATGTGCTAATGTGCACGCTTAGCTGAAGCTGTAGTCACTCTTACCCGAGACCATTTTCGTTTTCTATTTGCACGCCTGGTTCAAAATATCTTATTTATCTCTCTCATTTGATGGCTGAGAATGGTGGATAATTACTTCAGTTCAAAACGTCATGTTAGTATTAATCACATTCTCTCTCTCTCTCTCTCTCTCTCTCTCTGTTTCTCTCTCCCTCTGTCTGTCTGTCTGTCTGTCTGTCTCTCTCTCTCTCTCTCTCTCTCTCTCTCTCTCTCTCTCTCTCTCTCTCTCAGTTTACGGAATCTTGTGTAGAGTCTTCCTTGCGTCTTCTGTGTTCCGACTGTCCGAAAGCATGTATAATTTGCTTACCTTATTACCCTGGAAAAAGTGAAATTTGGTTTGTTCGTTTTCCCTCTCCCTCCCTCCCCACCCCCCCTCTCTCAGAGAGACTCTCTCTCTCTCTCTCTCTCTCTCTCTCTCTCTCTCTCTCTCTCTCTCTCTCTCTCTCTCTCTCAAACTTTCACATAAAAAAGACTAGTTTGTCGCTGTGGTGGTATGTTGCTGTAGTAGTGAAATGTCGCTGTGGTGGAATATTATTGATATCGGTTAACTTCTTAACTGAAGTCACCCTACTGTATGTTACTCATAAATGAGCTCTCTCACCTCTAGAAGCAGTAATACGTTCAAACGGGGTGTCGTGGTCACTTGCATTTTGCATTACGATCTTTTGGAATGTAGACGTTTTTTACCTTTTGATTTCGTAGGTGCGCGCTTCTTGGTTCAAGTATTAAAAAAAAAAAAAAAAAAAGCGCCCTGTTATGACACAATTTTTGGGGCACGCGCGCTCATAGACAGTGGGCAAAACACATTTATCGGATGCACTGGAAGGCTGAGGAGGGTGTGGGAAAGGTTGGAAGGGAGAGGGTGTTGAAGATGAAGGGAGTGGAAGGGAGGGGGGGGGGGGGGGGGGGGGGGGGGGGGGGGGGGGGTGCTTCACACCCCAAATCTTTGGAGCTGGACAAGGAGGGGGGGGGGGGGGGGGGAGGGGAGAGTGGGTGTGGGAGAACGTTTTGCGACGAAAGGGACGGCTACACGCCGATGTGACCACGTGTCGTTGTGGCCAAATGTAGCGTTCTTGTCCTTTTGATCTGGTCACAACGATACTTGGTCACAACGACACTTGGTCACAACAAGTGGTCACATCGACACTTGGTCACAACGACACGTGGTCGCAACAACATGTGGTCAGCGACACGTGGTCACATCGACATGATCCCCAAGGGACAGCATGGGTTGATCTGTACCTTTCGGAATCAGAATCGGAATGTTGTTGCCACGGCCACTTTTCACGGGTCCAAGAAAAAAAAACATGAACCTCACTCTAAAACAGGGGAAGCGAGAGGGGAATGAGGATGGTGGGGGGATCGGTGACGCAGGCAAGTGGACAACTTGTAGGGTGGGGGTGGGGTTTGGGGAGCAGAGGGCATGCAGTGTGAGCCAGTCAATAACTTACAAGGGAAAGCTTGGGGGGGGGGGGGGGGGGGGGGGGGTGAGGGTGGTGTAGCGGGTGGTGGGGTGGTGGACAGATGGAGCCGTGTCACACCCGAGATTTGAACCCATTCTTGTGTTGGAGAGTTTCCCTGGTGTCTTCTGTGTATCGAAAGTCCGAGTGCTGCAAACGTGAGGTCCCGTGCAATACCCCCCCCCCCCTCCTCCCCCGCCCCGCCTCCATCACTCAGACTTCACTCCTCTCCTGTCCCTGACCTGAAGGTTTCACTCCTGGTCGTCTTGGTTGACCCCCTCAGCACCTTTGGTCTCTGTCTGTCTGTCGGTCGGTCTGTCGGTTGGTCTGTGTGAGTGAGTGAGTGTCTGTCTCTGTTTATCTTTCTGTCTGTCCTGTCTTCGTCTGCCTGTTTATCTATCTCTGTCTGTCTTCCTCTCTCTCTCTCTCTCTCTGTCTCTCTCTCTCTCTCTCTCTCTCTCTCTCTCTCTCTCTCTCTCTCTCTCTCTCCCTCTTTCGCTGCGCTGAGTCACATGACTTGTGTTAGCTTATTTGTTTGCAACAGTCTGTCTGGTTTGTGGGGCGAGAAAAGGAGAAGGGAAGGAGGGAACACATCGAGAATGATGGGTGCAGGGAAAGAAGAGAGGAACAGAGATGCAAAAGGAGAGAGGGAGAGAGAGAGAGAGAGAGGGGGGGGGGTGTATGGCGGGAGAACTTGTGAAGACCGAGAGACAGAAAAAAAGTGAAATACGAACACGTAGAAAGAAAGAAAGGAAGGAAGAAAGAAATAAAGAGAGAAAGAAATAAAAGAGAAAAAAAAAAAAAAAAAAAGAAAGAAAAACAGAAACCGATCATTCATAACCGACGTATCACGCACACACACACGCACATGGAGTAAAACCACCGTCAACTCTGAGTGCTTGTTTACAGACGATGAACACACGCCTGGATCACCGAGACCAGGTAGTTCATCAGTCCTCTTCGGATTTTTGTCTCAGATGCATCAACACTGAGCTTGTGTAAGCACCCTGTTTGGACTGTGCGCGTGCATGCGTGCGTGCGTGCGTGCGTGCGTGTGTGTGTGTGTGTGTGTGTGTGTGTGTGTGTGTGTGAGAGAGAGAGAGAGAGAGAGAGAGAGAGAGATTGTTTTAATCTCTTTTTCTCTGTCTGTCACTCCGTATCCCAAAATCTCAGTTTCTTTCTTTAACTCACTCTCATTCTTTCGCAGTCTCTGCCTCTCCTTTTCATTTACCACTCTGAGCTCCCCTCCCCCCCCCCCCCCCGCCCCCCCATCCCCGCTTCTTGCCCGCTTCCTCCTTCCTTCCTTCCTCACCCCCACCATTCTGTCTCCCTCCTCTCTCTTCCCTGCTCCTTTACGAATACGATTGTACATTGTCAATACTGTGCTGTTTTGCTCTTGCTCCATTCTGTGGACAGTTGGCTAAAACGTTGCACATTCCGGGCTTCTGGTTCTCTCTTCCCTGTCCTCCACCTCCCCCCTTGCCTTTGTATTTCTTTCTGACCAAAGTGACGCAATCTTTGCATCAGAAACGAAGCACGCAGCACGGACATTTTGTTGTTGTTGTTGTCTTACCTGTCTGACCTACTTCTGTGAGAAATACACTTCAAAACCATTGCGTACGAGTTCTCATATCCCTCGACTTGTTCTGCTTTTGGCAAAATTCGTTTCTTGAAAGTTGGCATCGTGAGCCGGTGAACGGCGCTGCTGACAGACAGGCGATTATTCTTTGCCAGAACATTGGTCTAAACAACAGGAGGAAACTTAACTAACCGGCTTCCAAATCTTTAACATGGTGCCAGCTCAGTTTCTGATTAAATTTTATCCCAAGGCAGCCTGAGCTGCAGCACGTGAAACGCAAGGCTGACAGAGACGACAAGCCAGAGGCAGAGTGCTGTTCTAGCAGCAAAAAACCGGTTGTAACGGCCCATTCTTACCCCCCTCTGAAACTTACCCCGGGGTAAGTCTGGGCTAGCTTGCTTTTACCCCCGGGGTCATTCCAGGACTAGCTGGAACTTACCCCCCCCCCCCTCCCCCCCCCTTACTTGGAACTGACCCCCCCCCCCCCCCTCAGTCATCTACATTGCACAAGGTACACAGGCACTCAGGAGACACTAATTAGCTATAAAAATAGTTAAAATATTTGATATACATTAAAGTGACCAATGGTCACACACCCGATATTGACCCACGCATGTAAGCCAGCGCGAGAAATGTTAATACGTATCTATTAGTGAACCAGGGTGTGTGTGTGTGTGTGTGTGTGGGGGGGGGGGGGGGGGGGGGAGTAGGTCCATCTATTGAGACGAGTCTAAAACTACACTTTGTCTAAACCCAACTGACTGTATATAGGAAATGGGGGGGGGGGGGGGGGGGGGGGGGGGGGGGGGGGGGGGGGGGGGGGGGGGGAGTAAATATGCAGGCTAACACATTTTTTTTTAAAGGCGGGTGTGCGTGTTGGGAAAAGGCAGAGAAAAACCCTGACTAACCCTCTTTTGTTTGAAGGGTGGGGTGGGTGGAGGAAGATTCCAAATAGTCCTAGACTAACCCTTGGGGGGGGGGGGGGGGGGGGGGGAATCCAGGCTAGCCCAAACTTACCCCCCGGGCGGGGGTAAGTTCCAACTGGGGGGGGGGGGGGGGGGGGGTAAATTCTAGCTAGTCCTAGAATGACCCCCGGTCGTAAAAGCAGGCTAGCCCAGACTTACCCGGGGTAAGTTCCAGAGGGGGTAAGAACGGGCTGTTACACCGGGATTTCAGTAACATGTCTAGGTACTGATCGGGCAGTTAATGGGGCTGTACCGCTCTTGGAATCTGTCGTTTCGTTGTACATGTATGAAATCAACGACAGCAACTTCAGGATACTCATTACTCCCCCCCCCCCCCCCCCCCCACACACACACACACACACACACTCTTTTTTTTGTACCTTTATGGTGAGCATGTTTCTCGTGAAAATCATTGTGTGATGTGAGTCAGTGTGTATAAGGCGTCCTGGTCTTCCCTGTGTGTGTGTGTGTGTGTGTGTGTGTGTGTGTGTGTGTGAGAGAGAGAGAGAGACCATAGACGTGATTTTTAACTGCTTGTAAAATTTATCAAAAGAAGTATTCACACACACGCGCGCGCTCGCTCGGAACAAAATAAACAACAGTAAGGTGCATGAATGCGCATGCGTGTAAGACCATAGACGTGATTTTTAACTGCTCGTAAAATTTATCAAAAGGAGGATTCACACACACGCGCGCGCTCGCTCGGAATGAAATAAACATCAGTAAGATGAAGTCCATGAAATAAATATATGTGCACAAGAATTCAGGGGTAAGATGCATTAAGCGCAAACTGTTAGACATTCGTACGTATACCTGGTAACTTTTGCCACTTTCGCACGTATTATCTGGTCACTTGAATCTGAAAATAATGTTATTTTAGTATGGTACGTGGAAACTGAATAAAATATGCTCGGTGTTTAGCTGTATGTCTACAAAATTCCTTTTGAAAACTGAGAATGAAAACGTGCAATTACAAGGGTAAGCAGTCAAGATCTCGGTTCATCGCACATGGGATAATTATCCAGATAATCTATATTTCATCTTCCATAACTTGACACGATTTAGAAAAATAATCAACAAGTCAGGTAACTCTTGCTCCCATCATGAAATAAATACACGCCCATAATTCCAAGCGAATGCTGCTTACGACACCGAATCGCCTAGCAGAAATGATAACGCAGAACACACAGAACAAACAAATCGATCTACGATTCAGAAAACCGTCCTTGTATGGGAATGCGACAGTAATGCCCACTCTTGATTTGAAGTTCATGTGCATTTGGTCTGAAAGGACACAACTCTGTTCTGCTTCGCTCTTTGCAAGTTGTTAAGCACGGTTGGAGGAGGCTATGATGTAAGTTACTATTGAACAATTTAAAAAGAATACATTTTAAAGGTTTCCTAAAAGTGAATATACGACCCCAGTAATGTGATAACTCAATACCCTAGTCGCTTGACATTGAGTGTGCCCCTAATTTTTACTGACATGCGAGAAACCGTAGATAATGTTTAACGAAACTTACCCGAAAAAACAACAACAACAAAATGTTTGTACCGTGGTTCCATCGACAACATCTTATAAAAAGCTTGTTTCAGTTAGCTCAATCTTTGAATCAGTTGCATGAACCCAGAATGACTTGACTTTGCAGACAACAGCTGAAGAGACAGCGTATCTGTCCAACTCTGCCAGAACAGGTGATCTCATTGTTTCATCATGTACTTTCAGCGAAGTCTTGCAAAACCTGATGTGTACATTCTCTGAGGAGTATTTTAAAGAAATGCGTTGAAATGGGAACAGTATAGACGCCCAGTTTTGTGCCATGTGATCAAACGAAAATCACACTTCAGTCCCGTAACTGATAAAATGAGCCAATTTGTATTAGAGAGGATATCATTTCTACAAGACCATACAGATTAACAGATTACAGGACTAAACACGATGCATTTTGACCTCTTGGGTCTTCTTCAGGCAAAAAACACACAAGATTTAGGACAGTGAAAACGAAGAGTGAGCAACCACTTCTCTTCTCATATCCGGTGCAGAATGGTTATTGATCCATGGTTGGAGCCATTTAATATGTCCGCTTCTCTTCTCTCATATCCGGCGCAAAATGGTTATTGAATCCATGGTTGGAGCCATTTAATATGTCCACTTCTCTTCTCATATCCGGCGCAAAATGGTCATTGAATCCATGGTTGGAGCCATTTAATATGTCCACTTCTCTTCTCATATCCGGCGCAAAATGGTTATTGAATCCATGGTTGGAGCCATTTAATATGTCGGACAAATGCAACGAAACATTCATTTTATTGCTTTCCCACGGACGCTGCGCTTGATGGTATATGCTACTTTATCGCTATGCTTGGCTCGGTGGTCTTCTCAGCGGAATGGAAGCATCCACCATGGTGGGGGGAAAAATAGATGTCTACTGTTTGAAATAATCATCTCCACGAGGAAAGTGATGACGGAATTTGGAGTAATATTTTTGTTTGTTTGTTGAGAATATGGCTACCTTTATTTCATGTGTATTGACTGTCGGTCTCCATACCGGACAGTAAGTATGTAACTAATGCAGTTAGTTTGTAGCCCCCCCCCCCCCCCCCTCCCCCCGCGCCTTTTAAAAAAAAAATAGAAGCACAACATCATCAGCAATTTGTAGCCATGTGATTTGCATTTTGGTTTTCTTAGTAATGAATGGGGAAATATTGTCATGAATTGGGAAATATTTTCTGAATGGCGAACTATTGTCCTGTATGACAACTTAAAACGTCTAGTATGAAAATGTTAAACAATCTGAGATTTAATTTATTCCTTTGACGCGCTCCCTTTTTGACCAGAAAAAGAATCTACGGATCCAACTTTTATTTTGCCGCAAATCATCAAGCCTTCATACATGTCTGTAGTTAAATGAAATAGTTCCCGTCCTGCCAGTTGCGGCTGATTTGAGTGAAGGTGCATTATGCCGTATAATATCAAACGCTTCACTGAAATCAACAACTTTTAAATATTTTCTTAAATGATAAAACAACAATAAAGACGTCCGTTTCTTTGAGGTAGGTAGTGTGGTCATTTATCTGGCGTCATTTATCTTTGTAAGTATGACTATGTAATCTGTCATTCAGGAATGTCTTCTTCTACACCCAGGTTGTTCTGTCTTCGATTCTTCTTCTTCTTCCTTCTCCTAAATGTATTTCCAGTCTTCTACTGAGGAGCTGACGCAAGAGTTTGTTTTTTTCCAGAGATGGTTCTGAAAGTTATACCAGGGTTATTACTAGGATTACATCGAGTCTCCACTTTAGTAGTATGAGTGCAAGTGCGCGTGGCCGCAAATATGGTATCAGGAAAATTTGGTGAGAGAGAGTGTGTGTGTGTGTGTGTGTGCGCGCACGCGCGCGTGCGTGTGTGTGTGTGTGTGTGTGTGTGTGTGTGTGTGTGTGTGTGTGTGTGTGTAGGGATTCGTGTGTGTGTGTGTGTGTGTGAATTCGTGTGTGTGTGTGTGTGTGAGCGCGCGCGCGCGCGTAGAAGTAGGAAATGGGGTGGTGGTGGTGGTCAGTAGAGAGAACAGGACAAGACGTCAAACCTCTCATGCAGAACAGCACCTCGAGCGTGCACTAGGACTGGGAACTGGTCGATGATTGAGTGGCCTTGCAGAGGTCAGGCACGGTTTTCTCACGCAGTTACGGCTCGTTCGGCCAGCTTGAGTGCAGGGGGGGTGAGCATGGGAGGAGGAGAGGGGGAAAACAAGGTGCGTGTGTGTATGTGTGGGGAGGTGGCGGGGGGGGTGGGGGGGTGGGGTGGAGATGGGGCCGGCGAGTTATCCAGTTTCAGTGGTGCGGAACAGATCCACTTTACTGGAACAAACGTGGAGTCGCAGCCACTGGTGCGTGAGGTGAATGGGGTGGGGGGGGGGGGGGAGAAGAGAGAGAAGGGGTGCGTGCGCGCGCGTGTATGTGTGTGCGCGCGCGCGTTTTTTGTACATATCCACGCGCGTGAATAAGTGGTTGTGGTGGTGGGAGTATGACTAGGTGTGTATTCAAGAATTAGCGTTTACATTGGTGTATGTATGTTTTTTTTTAATAATGTGTAGTTCAGGGCTCTTTATTAGAAAATAATCGCTATGATTTCGACTGTCATCAGTATTGAGAATTTGAAAGGAGCAGCGTCAAAGGAGGATCATCTCCCTTCCCTTCCACCTCCCCCCTCTCTCTCTCTCTCTCTCTCTCTCTCTCTCTCTCTCTCAGTGCTTCTAAAATGGCTGCTCTCTGTTTGTGTCTGTCTGTCTCTCTCTTCTTTTTTTTTTTTTACCCACGTGGAGGACTACACCCTATGCGTGTGTGACTCTAACAACAGAACCAGACCAAGCCAACCAAACCAAAACAAAACAGCCCCCCCCCCCCCCCCCCCTTTACGTCACGCAGAAGAAGCTCATGTGACCAGCGGCTCACCGCCAATGACTGGTGAGCTAGCTAGCCCTCGGGGAACCGGAAACGCGTTTCCGATCCATTGGAGGGGGGGGGGGGGGGGGGGGGGGGGGGGAGGTGTAGGGGGGGTAGTGTTTGGTCGGCCGGGGAAAAATGGAGAAAGGAAGTGAGAGGGGATAGAAGGGGAGTGGTGCGCAGAGCAGGTTGAGCTCACTCACAATGAGCAGGGGTGAAATGAAGCGAAAAGTGTCAAGGAGAAGGGAGGGGAGACTGGGACAGTGGGAAGAAGGGGGGGGGGGGGGGGGGGGTGGGAGAAGGAGGAGTTGAGAAGGTTGGGAGTGAGGGGGGGGGGGGGGTGGGGAGGAGGAGAAGAGGTGGGGGTAGGGTGGGGTGACGGTGTTTGGGGCCGGGTGCCTGACTTAAAACTTACACAACGTGGCCTGCCTGCCTGCCTGCCTGCCTGCTTTTCTGCCTGCCCAACTGACTGGGCCTCAAAGGTTGACCCAGCAAGCAAGGGCCAGGTCAAGTTATGACGTGGCAGGTGAGTGGGGTAAAGAGAGGGGATGTGTGACACACACCACACGCACACCCACACGTACGCACACACAGATAGAGAAAGTGGATGGGATGTCTGCGTGAATCATTTTTTCTCGAGCCCAGATGGTTTTATTTGCTGTTTTGTTTTTGTTTTGCACACACACACACACACACACACACATACACACACACACACACACACACACATACGCGAGCGCGCGCGCGCGCGCACACACACACACACACACAAGGGCATGAGTGTCGCGCACGCATACACACCCACACACAGACGCACACGCGCGCACACAGATACAAACGGGCATGCATGCGCGCGCGCGCACACACACACACACACGCGCGCGCGAGCGCGTGCACGTGGGTGTGTTCTCACGAATGTACACAACACACACACACATATACACACACAGGCGCGCGCGCGCGAGCGCACAAAGGATAGAATAGACAGGAGGGATTTGAATATAAACTGAGACAGAACTGTGCGCTTAACTGCATCAAATTACCATCAAATTTACCATAAAAGTGAAATGGATTTTTTGAGTGGCTGGATGGCTGGGCGAAACTGACCCTTAAAACTGTTACAGAAACGGATGATTTTCTGTTACAGAAACGGATGATTTTCGCCTCAAGAGCCAGATAGAACTGGTTGATATTTGCCCAAAAACTAAGAGAGAATAAGGTGTTGAATGAGAGTTATCATAAAAGTGAAACAGCAATGGAGTGTTCGGGTATTTAAGTGAGATTCGCCGTACGAGTGAAAAAAAGAAGTTGGTGAGATTGGCCATAAAGAAATGTTAGCGTGGAATGTGTGTGTAGCTGAAGTTTGGGAATTTACCATACAAACAAGATAGAACTGGACGGTCGGATGATGGGATGAGATGACTCATGAAAGGCAACACTAACTTCTTGTGTTTAACACGAGTGTGAGTAAACTGACCATGTCTAACGCAGAGAGTTCGCAAGACAATGGGGCTGTTGCCACTGCGTCGATGAACCGTCAGACCAAGAAAATCCAGTTGGATTCCACAGTCATGAGTCTCATGATTATCATCAGAACAAACTGTAGCATGAAACGGCGTTGTACCGCTTAAAGAAAAAAAAAAGTAATGAATGTGATATTTTTGAAGAAATCCTGTCCAAAAACAGACAATGATTAGCATTACATTAATCTGTATCACGGAATCATGCGAGCGCATAGACTGTTGAGATTTACACGACATTCGACGTACATACTTTATTGCAGAATGATGCAGATAATGTTTTGACTGCTCATCTTCTGTGTCAACATTACAAACTATCTTTGAGGATGCTCAGAAGATTGAATAAGAAAAAAAAAAAGGAACAGAAATCATCAAGGATTATCTCTCGCCTTGGCACCACAGTCCCTGATGGACTCAACTCCTACAACTTATTTCTGTAGTGTTAATCATTCCAGCTCTTTGCCCACTCTTTTCTCTGCCCCAACCTCTCCTCCATCTCTCTCTCTCTCTCTCTCTCTCTCTCTCTCTCTCTCTCTCTCTCTCTCTCTCTCTCTCTCTCTCTACACCCTCCCGCAATATCCCCACCCCACCATCTTTATATTCACGCCCCATCTGCATATAAAGCATATTTATAACACAAAACATAGAGTACACACCCCAAAACCATTTCCACTATCCAGGTATGCATACATGTAAGTAAATGCATATGTGTGCAATCCATATGCACCTATTTTCATAGGAGTTTCCACCCACCCACCCCCACCCCCATACCTCTCACTCCCGCGTCTCGTTTTTCTTTTTTTTTAAACCCTCATACACCCTCAAGCGCCACCTTCCAAGCAGAAGACTCCTCCTTGACCACTGTCTCCCTTTCTTTTTCTCTATCTCTGTTTCTGTTTGCCTTTTTCCCTCGATCTGCCACTCTTTTTCCTTTCCCCATTCCACACACACACACACACACACACACACACACACACACACACACACACACACACACACACACACCCCCTCTTAAAACACGTATTCGTTCCGTTTACGTATATGTTTTTATATGAGATTGTCTAGACAGGTTTTTTTTTCTCAATGTCTTGTTTGATGTCGTCAGTCCTGAAGACGGTCTATGACCAAAATGTTGATTTCTTTTTTTCTTTTCTTTTTTTTTTTTTCTTTCTATTGTAAATCTTCCGAGTATACTCAAAGATAGTTTGTATATTTCGCAGCAGTCTTGATGAAGATGATATGTTCCATTTGATGTGATTTTTTTTTAATTTCTCAAAGACGTAAGTATTTTGCATTTGACCTGACTT
>JADBJO010003171.1:105000-107500 GCA_016801955.1 Conus betulinus | reverse complement strand
GATCTTAAGATTAAAAAAAAAAAAAAAAAATCGGGAATTCTGAACAGTTTAACGCTCGTTTTATGGAAGCTCACCGACCTCGTGGATGTCCATATGGTTCGTAATTCGGTCAAAACAGGCGAGAAGAGTCTCCATATCATTGACGTAGGCGCATGTTTACTTTATGGTTTCTTTGACCCCTGCAAGGGAAAGTACATTCACCTATTACACAAGATAAACCGAGCACACAATATCGTATTCTCTCTCTCTCTCTCTCTCTCTCTCTCTCTCTCTCTCTCTCTCTCTCTCTCTCTCTGTGCGCGCGCGCACTTTTGCAAAAGCACTTTTGATCGAAAGATGACTCTCTCTGTATAGCTGTCTGTCTGTCTGTGCGTGTGTGCGCGCGTGTGTACGCGTGCGTGCGTGCGCGTGCACGCGCACGCGCACTTGTGCATTTTCGATCGAAAGATGAAGTGAGGTCTTTGACCGTGTTCACGTGTCGATGAGATCGATTTCATGCGTGTTGCGTTCGCATAGCGCTTCGGTCGTTGATCTACATCCGGCCAGTGGGTTGTGTGTGTGACTGGCGCCGCTGCCAGTGGTGGTGGTGGTGGTGGTGGTGGCATGGAATCAGCTGGTCTGTGTGGAGGATGGATGGCATCCGGCAGCAGGCGTTGAGGGTTCGGGTTCTTCCTGACATTTTCATTGCGACTTTCGCTTCGTCATAGATACATACATGATACAGTTCCGGACCTGATATCATGGCTGGGAGCGGATGAGAGAGAGAGAGAGAGAGAGAGAGGGGGGGGGGGGGGGGGGGGGGCGGTACATATATGACATGTAGATAGACAGGTAGATAGATATGTGTGAGAGAGAGAGAGTATGTATGTGTGTGTAAGTATGTATATCTATATCTATCGATCTATTTATCTATCGAGAGAGAGAGAGTGTGTGTGTGTATGTGTGGGCACGCGCATGCGCATGAATGAGAGAGAGAGGGAGAGAGAAGAGAAACGCATTTTATGTAACTTATTTTCGCCTAACAATTTGCAATACTAGCTTAGCATAATGGATCGGTTTTACTCCCTGGCAGTGATTAATTAACTATTTTGTGGACACCATAGATCCTGAATATATATATATATATATATATATATATTTTATTCTTTTATCTTTTTTTTTCTTCATCTTCATTTTCTTCAATATTTTATAAATCCAAAACTTTCACGCGTATACGCCTCTTTTAATTGCACACTTTTCTCTCTGACTTCAACTAATTTTGTACGCAGCGTTTCTAGTTCGTTTTTCCGCGTATTGCTATGCATTTATTCAAAGTATATACGTGTATTCCGTACGCAATGCAAGGCGTCCGTGGAAAGGTGACAACTTCAAATGGAGTGCCGCTTGCCTTGGTTGTTACTGTCAGGTTTCGAAACGGAGTGACTGAGGGTGGAAAAATGAAGCAACATTTAGAAAGAGAGGGGGTTTAGTTACCGCCAAGGACACAGACAGAGTACAGGACTAGACACAATGCATATGGAGACGAACAGAAGCGAAGCAAAGTGGGATACATGATGTTCTTGTCATTGTCCTAAATGTTATTTGTTTTCGCCTGAAGAAGACCCAAGAGATCGAAATGCATTGTGTCTAGTCATGCACTCAGTTTGTCTGTGTCCCTTGGCGGTAACTGACCCCCTTCTCTTTCCAAATGTTCTTGTCAGGTTTAAAGCAGTGTGGAATGCACGTCTGTCACACCTGAGACCAATCGGAGGCAGATTCCTGCTCTTCGGGAGCACACAGCGGCTCTTCTTGTAAACTGGGGTTCCAAGTTGTACGGATTAACGCTGAATTTCATCAGGACATTGTGTGTGGCCAAGGTGCGGTGTGAGCGGGCGTTTCTGGTTTTACCACAGTGGCGGCTGAGACTGGTGTTGATACGTCACCGTGACGTCATATCACATCGCAATATGGAGGCCTCTGGTGAAAATCGTACTGCAACTTTTTCGTTTTCTAATTTCCAAGACAACTTTTGAATTAGATGGGTATGGTCCTGCAAAATACTGATTGATATTAACATTTTGCCATAGAGACCAAGTTTCGGTTTTTTTTGGCTGGTTGTCCTGCTATTGCGTGCGCGGATGAGAAAACACCATAATAAGGCTTGTGCGTTGATCAAACTGTATGCTGATTTTTCTTTTTTTGTTTCTGGTTCTGGTCCGAAAGCTGGAATTAAGCCGCGATACCATTTAAGAAGGGATCCTATTCGTCCGTGATGGCACGATACGATTCCGATTCCATTCATCCGTTTACGGCTACGGCAGCGGATGCGGTTGATTTGACACGAAGCGAAAGGGCGCCATTTATTTCAGCTGCAGCAATTGTTTTCAATTTTCCTGCGAGAATGCCAGTTACTGGACTTCCAGCGACTGCAGAGACGGCCCTAAACGCCCTGCTGACTGAAAACTGTGTTTCAAGTTGGAAAATCACTGGAGAAGGCAGCAACACAGTGGTCGTTCTGCGA
>JADBJO010003171.1:55000-100000 GCA_016801955.1 Conus betulinus | reverse complement strand
GTTGCACACCGAGTTCGCGCTTCAGTGACGTTTGTAATTCACGCTGTTCGACATTTCAACTCGCGCTTTGGGGATCTCGTTTTGGGGGTTGGTTATTCGCGCTTTTGGACGTCGCCGTTCAAAGTTGCTGTAGACCCTTTTCTTTTCTTTTGTGTTTTTTTTTTCTTTCACCCCCCCCCCCCCCCCTATTTTTTTTGTTTATTTCATTTTGAGGAGGGGGTAGGGCATTTTCCTCAATACCACCATTCACTGAGGGCAAAGATCGCCATATGCCCGAGTGTATGTGTGTGCGTGTGACCTTGTTTGTGTGAATGAGTGTGTGTGTGTGTGTGTTGAGAGAGAGAGAGAGAAAGAGTTTGGTTTGTTTTGTTTTAAGCCTTGGCTCCTCAGAAGAGGTATGCACATGAGACATCACACACACACACACACACACACACACACACACACACACACACACACACACTCACTTCCAATGTTAGCACGCACCAGTTTCATTGACCAATAAGTCTTTATTTGGTTCATAATAGATTCGAAGATGTTGCACACGTAAAAGACAAAAGTATATACAGTCATCACAATGCGACATCTTCTCGCCACAAAGTGATTATCCAAATTCTTCTGCAGGGGAATACAAACATTCAGAGGTATTTTTTTCACGTAAGGCAAGAAAAAAACACATCATTATAACAACACTACTAGAGTGGGTTTTGCCGGTCGACCAAACACCGTCATCACACGTCGTCGAATGATATGAATAATACAATGAGCAAAACAGATCATTGAGGAATACGACGATAAAGTGAAAAGAAAGGAGGACACAAAAGTGGGGGGGAAAAAAGAGAAAAAGAATGACGAGACATTGAACAAAAAGAATACTATGCAGGAGACAAAAAAATTAATATGATGCCTGTGACCAAAAAAAAAAAAAAAAAAAAAAAAAAAAAAAAAAAAAAAAAGTGAACAAAACAAAGTATACAGAAAACAAAAATATACCTACAACATAAAGTCGACCGTGCCCCCCCCCCCTTCCCCCGGCTTAAAGAAAATGAGAAAATGAAGAAGGAAAGAAAAAACAACAAAAAAACCCCCCATTATATTGAACATAAAAAAGGACACTAAAAAGTTAGCAAAACAAAAGAACAACATATGGAATTAACAAGAAAATGAGGATATGCTACTGAAAAATAATAACAATATACAGTGAACAAAAAGTAATGACAACATATAGCTGAAACACACACGCGCGCACGCGCGCGCGCACACACACACACGCGCGTCACTCAGCCGAAACAATATCTTTATCTGATAAAAAAAAAAGCAAAACATTAGACAATGCAATTTTCTAAAGAATGACAATACACTGAAAAATAATGACAGTCACAACACAGCGTATGACAAGACTGTCAGGAAAGAAGAGAACGATAATACAGCGAACACATACTTCAGTCAAGTAATCATGTTTACAGTCCAGCCGACCACAGTGGTCTTATCGGGACTGCAAAACCAGTTACAAGAAAAAAAAAAGGTAAAGAAAAAGAAAAACGGAACTATGTGCAATTGAAAATGCCAAGACTAATACAGCTCCAAAGCAAATCAAAGTCATCGATTAAAAGAATGATCAGCAACGAAGGACAATTATCACCAACCACTTTTCTTTCAATCAGTTCAAGTGAAAAATAACGATTTCCACTCAAGCAAATTAAACTCACGTCGGGCGCAACATCTTAGAACAAAGTCTATATATGGAATTCGCACTAAAATGTGGAGCAAAAAATGACGGAACGGTTCAACAACACGAAAGAATCAACACGTACGGGTGTACAATTAGGCCTATATCTTTAAAGAAAATGAGGATACAGGCTATGGAGCCTTAAAGGAGAGGTCGACATAGTTATAGAGATCTATACGGAAAAAGATGACCGACATAATTGAAAAAATCTTCACGAATGACTTCTGCGTACGCAGGCTGATACTCCTGCGGACACTTCCTGTATAGAGACAGGCAACTATTACTTCCATCTGCCCGACGAGGGCAGTGGAGTTTTGTGTGCATGACCATTTTTTTTTCATCCCGCATTAAGGCAGCCATACTCCATCTTCAGGGAAGGCGCATGCTCTATATAAAGTGTCATCCATACCAACGGCCAAACTGGCCTTCTCTTCCGAAAAATTGGTGTGATGGGATTTTACGTGTGTGCAAGATGTTATGCATGCGTTCACACACGGAACCTCGGTTTATAGTCTCATTCGAAGGACTGTATGGGAAATGGGAGTCAGAACCAATGTTAATTTCGAGGGGGGGAAAAAAAACCCTGTACCGAAACGGCCCGGCGGAGATTCGAACCCGCAAACCTTGGATTACGAGTCCAGCGCTGTACCAGCTGGGCTATTCCGGCCCCCACGTTCACGAATGACGATGCAGTTAACAAATCCGTCAAAACAGCTGATGACGATACAAGTAAAAAAAAACATCACGAGGGAAACTTGACAGACGCACTTGAACAAATCTATCGCGACGAACAATGACAAAGACGGTTGAGACGCCTCGACGAATGCAGACATCAAGACTACAGCTAACAAATCCGTAGACGCATGAGATTTTAAGACCCAAGACCGAAAAAGATAATACGGTTAATGAATACACCTAGCAGGAAAATGATAATAAGTTCACAAACACAGGAAGGAAAGAACAGTACAGTTAACTAAGGAAGAAGGACGACACAGTTATAAAAAAAAAAGGAAAGAAAGTTAAAAAACAAATAAACAGCAAATAGAAATTAAGCATACAATTAGCAAAGACATTGAGTAGGAAGATTATAAAGCCAACATGTAAATCAATCAGGCAGGAAAGAAAATGACACGGTTAACAAAATACATCCTGGAGGATTTCATTTTCGTTTCGATAAGGCCACAGTAATTCCATTGTTTCAGCAAATATGTGCTCTGTCTTTGTCTCCATATACATTCCACAGGCAAGGACTTTCCCTCTGCCACCCTCTCGCCCTCTGCACATCTCTCCCTCTGATATTCCTCCCAATCTTCCCCCTCAAAACGGTGTGTGAACCCCTTTGCCTTGTTAATTATCTTCAGTCTTTAAAAACATCTAGTTTTTTTTGTGTGTGCTTACGGCAATATGTGTATCCACATGACCGCCCAAGCGTGAGTAAGCTAGCCTTACTTTTTCTGGAAGACACACATTCTCTCTCTCTCTCTCTCTCTCTCTCTCTCTCTCTCTCATACACTACACACACACACACACACACACACTCTCTCACTCACACACACGCACGCACACACCTTCGACACACACTCATAAGAAATGCGCAGCTGTGCTCCTGTACATGGCGGACAATGCAACACGCGTCTACGTGGGGTTAATCTTCAATGGACTCTTTAGGTTGTTATTGACCAGGTGCTATCCATTCAACATTCCTTTGGTTATGTGGGTTCAAAACTGTTGATGGCTTCAAAAACAGTTGACTCATAGAGAGAGAGAGAGAGAGAGAGAGAGAGAGAGAGAGAGAGAGAGAGAGAGAGAGAGAGAGAGATTATATCAACAGTGCAGTGATGCACAGACAAGAATCGTATTACCCTGATGCACTGGTCAAATCAACCTCGTATTTACCCGGTTATCGTAGCTACATCTATAATACCGTTTTACCGAACGTGAAGTCAATTACACTATCACACACACTTTGATGTACAAAGTGTATTCATTGTATCACGTCGAAGCCCTGGCTTCATTTACATATCACGTACACTGTCGTGGCTTACATCTCTTCATGCCTTCGGCTGGGCTTTAAACAGTATAAAATGATATGGGGGGAAAATATTCCCCAAAACGAAATGAGAGAGAGAGAGAGAGAGAGAGAGAGAGAGAGAGAGAGAGAGAGAGAGAAGAGAGATGGTATGACACCTGGTGACACTTGCTGGAAGGAAAAAAAATCCTTTTACGTTGCCGTATTTGGGGTCTAAATCCAACAAGAAAAAAACCGACATGGAGAGGGATGGGCTTCGTCATGTTAGACTTCCCCATGAAACACCACGTGAGAGAAGAAATCGAAAAGGGTGAGGAGAGAAAAAAAAAAAAAACAAAAAAAAAAAAAAAAAAAAACACGCTGCACAGACATTATTATTCACTTGAAAGATTTTTTCCCCTTATATAAAACATTGCAAACGTTAGTTCGAGGTGAACGTCAAACACAAGAGAAACGAGGAAACACGCGTGTACATATTACAACGAAGGTGGAAAAAAAAAAATAAGGATAACTAAAATCGCAGAGGAGGTGCGAAAACGAATACAGTGAGCGCACCTGTGCAGGTTACCCGCCGAAGTCAACCCGAATGTTGCGCGAGTATTTTTTTTTCATTTTAGACTAGAGGAGCATTCTCCTGAAATTCAGTGCACTTGAGAATTTTTTAAAATTTGTAAATGGTCTCTTCATTTGGAGGCTAAGACTTCTGATGTGGAGACGATTTTTGCAGTACAGCATGACTAGACGTGCCACAATGTTGAGTATGCAGGTGTATAGGTATGTATGGATGCTGGTTACGAAAGGAACCTAGGAGACGCTTTTTAACAAACTGCCAAGATGTTTAAAAGAATACATATGTGACCCATGAAATTACAGCTTATAACACATTTCATTTGCCCACGAAAAGCGGAGAGAGAGAAGGGGGGTGGCCGGGGGGTGGGGCACTGTAGAAACTATAGTGAGCGTCCACTCTGGACAGTGTACAAAAAAAAAACAACCAAAAAAACAAACAAAAAAACCCCGGGCATTCCCAGATTGTAACAAGATGAAAAATACACTAGTTTTTTTCTGAAACGAAGATAGAAAAACGGATTACGAAGCGTAAAAAGAAATGTAGACTAAAAGTAAACACCACACACACACACACACACACAAAGCAGACACCAAAAGATAGATCATATCTCTGTACAAAGCAATACACACACATTCCCATAGCACATGGCAAAAATTCATCGAACCGAAACGCACGGCAAGACTTCATCATCATCATCATCATCATCACTGTTCACGGGTTCTGTTAAGACTGATGGCGGGAACAAAAATAACATTCCTTCCCACAACAGCAAAAACCTTCGACTGAACAGTCACAATTCATTCTGATATGTAGCATGACGTGAGTGACACTCTTGAGCCAGGGAATCATCATAATCACTTGGCACCAAAATACCACAAGAAAAAAAAGACTTTACGGATCAACATGAAATAATGTTTCATTCTTGTTTCATTTATACGAAAGGTTTGCATTCTGTACAGAGCTCACGCTGAAAAGATCTCCGACGATCGGTGGAGTATTAGGTAGGGAGAGAGAGAGTGTGGGGTGGTGAAGGTGGTGGGTGGTAGGGGGGGTCTGGATTGGTGAAGTGGAAGGAGGAGGAAAGACGGTGGGGGAGGGAGGGTAGTGGTGGGGGGTGAGGGCTGGGACAAAGAAAGCGTCCTGATCTGTAAAAGGTAAGCGTCTTATTTCAACAGTGATCAAAATAACATACTGTGATGCAATACCAATGGATAAAACGGTGAGCGTAGGTCCGAACGAAAGTGCACACTAATCACACAAACATACAGAGAGAGAGAGAGAGACACGTGTGTGTGTGGTGGTGGTGGTGGGTGGGTGGGGGGGGGGGGGGGTTGTTAGGGGAAAGAGAAGCTGCAGAAAGGATGAAGGTGGGGAAAGGGGGGGGGGGGTGACTGTGACGAATGAATGACTAAGGCAGATGCGGTATAGGTAAGACCCCCTCCCCCTCCCACCTGAAAACAAACGAGCTAGCCACGATCTTTTAATATGATATAAAAGACTGATTTCTTTTCAGACGATTCTGAAGTTCACAACACAATTTATTCAGGCACTCCAGTGCCTGACACACAACCACAAGGGTATAGTAAAACGAAGAAACCATCAACTCTTTGAGCGGAGATCGAAGAAGCTCTGAAAGAAGGCTTTAGAATGATGTGCAAACGAGATCGATAACAATCGGTTCTCCTGCGCAGTGCGCATAGACCGCAGAGCAAGGTCTGTCCTTAAGTGTGTGTGTGTGTGTGTGTGGTGAGGGGGGTATGGTTGTAAGGAGGGGGAGAAGAGTACTTAATCGCAAGATAAGACAATGACAGTTGGTGCATGAAGCTTCAGATACTTTACAGGATTCATTTTGTATTGTCTTGTTTTCTTTTTGTATTGTATGGCAAGGTGTTGTTAAGTAACTTCAGCGTCACAATATTTTTCCTGTGTGTGAAATTATTAAGAGCTGCTTTTTTCTCCTCGGATATGCAGGACACACACGCACACACACACACACACACACACACACACACACAGAGCTGTCCAATTTGCCCCGTCATTTGTCTTCGTGTACATTTGTATCAGATACCGTTTAGTGTTGAGATTGGACTCTCTCCCTCCCCCCCCCCCCCCCCCTTGGGGGGATGCCATATGTTCTGTCAGTTCAAACTGTATCTACTGCCTAAGAAAAAGTTCTGAGCGACTATATTCCTCTCTTCTGCTACTCCTTTGACTTCTGCCTTTAAAAAAAATTCTCGTCTTAACTTTCGTGTACAGTTTTTGTTTGTTTCTTTTTTTTTTTGCCTTTTTGGGCCCATTTTCCTGTCTGTCTTAGATGTTATCACCGCGCGCGCGCGCGTGTGTGTGTGCATGCGTGCGTGCGTGTGTGTGTGTGCGTGCGCGCGCGCTAGCTTGTACACGCGTGTGTTTTTGTTGTTACTTATAGCCCAGCCGACCGGAAAGGGCCTTACCAGGGTTGTCATCCCGTCAACTGTCAAATCAGATTAAAAAAAAAAAAAGATGTGTGTGTGTGTGTGTGTGTAAAAGAGAGAGAGAGAGAGAGAGAGAGAGAGAGAGAGAGAGAATGTGAAACTGTTTCATTCCTCCGTCTTCTACTGCTGTCTATGTTGTTCCTCTCGTAGTGGTCCTTTCTCTTATCTTTGTTCTCCGGAACAAGTCTTTCTCTCTGGCTACAATTTGTAAGATGCTAGCTTTCTTTTCTTTGTGTTTTGTTACAATCAGGTGACTAGGTGTAGCGAGATTCTTCTGCATACTATTTACACGCCTTTGTTTGTTTGCATTGTTCTTTAGAATGTTTCTGAAGTCTTTATATATAGTTCTTACATCACTTTCTTAACTTCATACCTTATACTGACCGGTGCCCTGTGGTACAGGCCCTCGGACTCCCACCCACATCTTACAGTCCTGCCCCTCTGAAGCCTTGAGACGCCAGACGTGGTCCAGTCCGATCGAGGTCCAGGACAAGCTGTGGGGACCGGCGGGGGTCGCTGCGGCGGGCTGTGAACTTCACCTGACTAACCGGATTGAGGATCTCTAGCATGGCCAGGAATGCCACAAGAAAGAGAGATATGGTAAATGCTGTCTTTGTCGGCGGTTTTCTTCTTTTTTTTCTGGACTACAGGATGTCGGTTGTTAATTTGCCACGTTAACTTTTCAGATGAAAATATGTTTGTGTCGGTCATTTTGATCGTACGCCGAATATGAGAAGATAAGTGGTTTCTCGTTCTTCGTTTTCACTGTCCTAAATGTTATTTGTTTTTTGCCTGAAGAAGACTTGCCCTGTACACAGTACTTCGCCTATGTCCTTGGCGGTAACTAACCCCTCTCTTTCTATATTTTGCTTCATTTTCCGCCGTCAGTCACTCCGTTTTGAAACAAACACCGTTTTCTGTGTCGTTTGTTTCTTGTTCCCCTGACATCGGTGACAGCGCAGAACAGGTGCGTGATCTGCTGGGCTGCAATGATTCTAGAACTCCGGCTTGTTGTGTACAATGCAAGCACGTGCGAACCGGTCGGAAAAAGATTACCACTATCATCGGTGACCGCGACTTGCATACTTGCATACAATATCAGTACTCCTGTGGCCACCGCCACCGCCACCGCCACCACCCCCATCCTGCCCCTTCCCACCTGGGGTAGAGGGGGGGGGGGGGGGGGCTTAACAATATTAACAGATAATGAGATTCTTTGTTGAGAGGTAACGTAGGGACATAGAAGGGGTGGGGTATGGGGCATGCGTTAAGGATCAAAACTTAAAAACGGTAGTCAGAGTATGGTGAAATCCTCTGAGAAATGATTTGAAGAAGCGCGTTTATTTCAAATCGTTCGTACTATTAATATTACCGTTTGCAAATGTACGTCATCGTCGCCGTCTTCTTCTTCTTCACATGGAGACGGAGGCATCATCAGTGGCATCATCATCATCTCACAGTTATGCTCATTATCAACAGGTGTGATGCTGTAACACTGTCGTTGGTGGTGGCGGTGGGTATGACGGTGGTGGAGTGCATACGGTCGCTCTTCATCGACACCTGTTCTTCTGCCAAGTGGTAAGTTCACATATGTGTGAAAACATCTGTCTAAAGTGCACAGAGATCTATAGACATTGATAAATGGAACGATCAAAAAAAAAAAACCAACAAAAATGCAAAGGGACGAAGTTCGAATCACTAAAGAGAAACATTTTCCTTGGGAGAGGAGGGGGGGGGGGGGGGGGGGGGGGGGGTGTTGCGACGACCAAGAATGACAAAGATACAATCATATAGAGGGTCTATGGTGCATGCGTGAGCGCGCACGCTTATATGTGTGCGTGCGTATTCATATGTGTTGGAGAGGGGAAAGTTAATGAAAGAACAAATGAAAAAAAAAAAGAAAAGAGAAACGTCTGTTGTGCTCCAAAGCCAACAAATTGAACTGGACTAATATGATCTATGATTTGTGGATCAGATCCCCACCCCCAGCCTCTTTCCCTTCCAAACCCCACCATAAACCTTGGCTTTCATTACGAAAGGAGGGGATGGGCAGGAATGGTAATGGGAGGGATCGATGGCGAATGGAAGGAGCGGTGGGGGAGGGGGGGGGGAGTCCAGATCAACCGGCTGTTTGCCTTTGGTTGTGGTCACAACAGGGTCAGTAGGAGCACTGGAGACAGGAGGACTGGAGAAAGGAGGCTGAGAAGACATGATGCCGACGTAAAAGGCACGAGCAGCGATGACAGAAATGCCTTGCAGGAACTGAAGATGGCCGTTGTTAACCTTCTCTCTCTCTCCCTTTCTGCCACGACGTAACATTTTTGCTCGCTTCATTTTGTGTTTTAGCGTTCTCTCTCTCTCCCTCTCCGCCACAGGGTAAATTTTACTCAGTTTTTTTTTCTCTCTCTCTCTCTCTCTCTCTCTCTCTGTCACAGGGCTGAGGGTAATTTTGCTCAGTCTCTCTCTCTCAGGGTCAGGGTAAATTCATTCTCAATCTCTCTCTCTCTCTCTCTCTCTCTCTCTCTCTCTCTCTCTCTCTCTCTCTTCCACAGATAAATTTTGTTCAGTTCACTCTCTCTCTTTCTCGAGGTAAATTTTGCTCAGTTCTCTCTCTCCCTCTGCCACAGGGTAAATCTTGTTCCGAATGCTTAGGCGTTCAAGGCAAAGAATTCAGTGCTTCAGCTTGTTCCACAGTAAGGTGTCAACCGTGCCTGCTTTAATCATCCGCTTAACATAAAATCAACAAGTTCTTCAACGGCGCAGATCACTATTTCCTTCTTTCGCCTTGTTCAAAAGACAGAAAAAGAAAAAAAAAAAAAAAAATAGCAGATGAAGCCAGCTGAATAATGATTACAGATAATCTTCAACAATCAATACAATTTTCGTCCGCTCAAAGATTAGCATATAATGTGGTTACGGTGCTGGGCAAATGTCATTAGAGCATTGACCAGCTGTAGGAAAGGTAGGGTGTGTGTGTGTGTGTGTACGCGCGCATGCACGCGCGCGCTTCTGCATTACAATCATACCGCGAAACTGCCTCTTCCTTATCCCAGCGCGCGTTTCTGCATTACAATCATACCGCGAAGTTGCCTCTTCCTTATCCCAGCGCGCGTTTCTCGCCACACAATCCAGGCATTTAAAAAAAAAAACAAAACAAAAAAAAAAAAAGAAAACCCGACCTATCGGGGAACGACTATTCGCCCAGTTGCTCACACCAGCAGTAACCTGCCGGCAAATCGGGCTTTCAGTTCCCCACCAACACGTCTGTAGCACCACTTCACAAAACCACCACCGTCGCTCCATTATTGAAAGAACCCTTAGTTCTCTCTCCTCCACCCCAGAATGGTCCCGTGTTCTGTTCAGATCAGTTTTTTTAGGTTTTTTTTTAGACAGTTCATTCTCTTATAAAAAAAAAAAAAAAAGAGAGGGGGGGGGGGGAGAGAGAGAGGGGGGGAGGAGAGAGAGGGGGGGGGGGGCGGCGGGGGAGGGGAGAGAAAAATGATCGCGCAGAGGACTGTAGAATTCCATCTTTTAACACGCCTTCGAACGACTTAATTTTACCTTTTCTCATACCGTTTGTCCCCCCCCCCCCTTTTTTTTCCCCCCCCTTTTCTTCTTAGTGACCAGACCTTACGAAGAAATGCATTATGAGAACCAGCTTAACTTACTTCAGACGCTTTTTTTTTTTTTTCGGGTGAATGTCGTTAAGACCCAGTATCATCTGGGTCCAGTGCTGAAATATATGGATCTGCCTGACAATCCAATACACAAAGACAACGGTATGTTTCGGGCCCCAGCTTGTAACTGGCTCCCGTTGACACTGGGTCCTACCAGCACTGGACCCTAATGGTACCGGACCGATTCCGTAACCCCCTCTCGGCCCCCCCCCCCCCCCCCCTCCTTACCCCCTCTCATGACAGTGTCTGTTTTTAGTTCTCATCCCTTTCCCGATATTTTTGTTTTCTATTAATTCTCTGAGAAGTCTAATGAACCTAACTGACTCCTACAACTTCCGCCACTTTTTAACACCTACGTTATAGAGCGGCTTAGAATGGGTATTTGCAGAGGAATAACGAAACACGAGGAATAAAGAGGAAGCCGGGAACTAATAGCTAAAAGCAAGACTTTGTGACCATAAAACCTTAATCACGGGGGAGGGGAGGGGAGGGGAGGGAGGGAGGGAGCGGGTTCTTCTCATCGCAGGTGAGAACGGGTTCTGTTAACCCCGCTCTCCCCCATACAAACGCAGCTGATGCTGTCCTCATCAGATTGGCACTTCCAGTATGTTTGGCATGCACTGCTAAGAGCATGACAGTTTGGGAGGGAAATGTGCGTGTGGCGGAATCTGCAGAAACTTGAGTTCAACTGTACATACACTGTATAACATTTCGAGTAAGTTTGTTTCTTGCATATCGTTGCTTTTTAAGCGTATCGTTAATTAAAAGGCGAGAAAGAAAAACACCAAGTGTATTTATACAGTGCGCTGCGTTGGTCCAAGACCGTAACAGTACCACGCCGCCAGCCGCATCCCAGACTCCACAGCGCGAACATGTCAGAGGTACAATTTGCAAGGAATGACTAAAACGAAGCATCCGACTGATAAACGATCCTCCTATCACATGGTTGCTAGCCAACACGTCTCCTCCATCCCCAAATGGTCGTTTGCGTCTCTTTCGCTCACATTTCCACGCGTCCACTCCCCTTCCCAACCCCCCTCCTGCTTCTTCAAATTTGGCAAGATCTGTACAAAAAAAACCGCGACATTCCTTCTTTGTTTGTTCGGCTCAAAACTCGGGGACGTTGACAAAATACAAGTCAGCCTGTTAGTTGAAAAAAAAAAAAAAAAAAAAAAAAAAAAAAAAACGTTCCACAAGTTCACGGGCCACGGTCCCGCCATGGTTTCTTTGCTGCTTGCTTGCTTGCTTGCTTGCTTGCTTGTTTGTTGTCTGGGCAGGGGGTAAAACGGGGGAACTACCGATCCCTCAGAGGTTTTGCAGAAAGTGGTCCGGCAGGGAGGTCATGGTGACCACAGTGTCGCTGAACACCTCGTCCAGGTTGCCCCCCTCCTGCTGAAAGAGGAGGTCACTCTGATTGATCTGCGAGAGCAGCTGAGACACGTCCCCGGACGTCACCACGTCGTCCGTGACGTAGAACTCCCCCACGGGCGGCAGGTGGCCGGGCTCCTCCAGGCGGACCCCGCCGACGTCCGGGTGTTCAGACATTGCGCTGACGTCGGAGGACACCGACGAGATGCTCCGGCGACCGTCGGCGCTGAGAGGGGTGGCGGCCTCCTCCTGAAAGGAGCAGGAGCGGAGCCCCCCCGGCATGTACGTCAGCTCGTCCAGCAGGCTCATCGTGCTGACGCCTCCCCCAGGCACCATGGGCACGGGCAGGCCCATAGCGCCCTGCACCCCCTGCTGCTGCTGATGCCCTGGGCTGTAGGGCACGGCGGGCACCAGGCCGTTGTTGTGGCCACCGCGCTGTAGAGGGGCTGGCAGGGGGGAGTTCCCCGGGCTCCTGGGGCTGCGGGAGACGACTCTCCAGCCCCGTTCAGGCTGCTGGGGGCCGCCAGAGGCCCCGCTGAGGTGAGGACGGTTGCAGGGAGCGTGACGGCAACTGCTGCTGGACGTGGAGAAGGTTGTTGGGGAGGGGTAGCTACCAGGCTGGGGTTGCCCGCCAAAGCTCTGCTGACCTACAGAGGCGGCACCGCAGGAAGCCGGAGCGCCCTCTCCAGGTTCGTACCGCCAGGACTCCGAGGCGCCCGAGACGACCAGAGGCCCGAAGCCGCCTGACGACGGCGTCGTGGTGGTGGTGGAGGAGGGGGGGAGGTCTGGGGCTCCTCTCCAGGCTCCACCTTGACGGCCGCCGGCGCGTCCAGCACGTGCGGCAGGAGGGTGTGCGCACAGGTGCAGGCCTGGCAGTGGGCCTTGAGCAGCGTCTGCACCTGGTTCTTCTCTTGCCGCAGTCGGTCCAGCTCCTGCTCCAGCTGCTGGTTGCGTGAGATGATCCACTCGTAGTTCTGCAACAGCGAGACAAGCAAGGACTTGCGTTATTCTGTCTCCCCTTCTCTGTGTCTCTTTCCTGTCTGCCTGCCTGTCTCGTCGTCCTCCTCTTCTCTTCTCCTTATTTCTCTCTCCCATCCCTTCATCCCTCTCCCAGCTGCCCTGCCCCCTGCCCCCCCCCCCCCCCCCCCCCCCCCGGGGGGGGGGATAAACACCTGTTTAATGTGCGTTACTGATGAATGACAGCAGCCTCATACAGAGACTTGGTGGCCTTTACTTTCAGTCCAAGTGGACAGGCAGTACTGGAACACAACCCTTCAGACGTAACCCCCCCCCCCCCCCCCACATTCTATACCCTTCATGATCAGCGACAGCCAGATGACCCAGGAGATAAAAGAATAGCTGTGAAGAATCCCCTTTTTCGTATCAATATCACAATCAGATACTTGACCACCAGGTCTAACGATCCCAGACCTGTACACTATCGTCTTGAGCGCTCCAAATGTTTACAACGTCAGGCACAACGATTTACACTGCAGACTCTAAACTTTCATCTTGCGCCAAGATGGTCTACCCGATTAGATGGATCACACAAGTCCACACACTCACATACACACACCATTACACAATCGGTCTCTGTAATCACGCCAAGTGGAGAGACGTTAAATTGAAGAACATAAAAGAGGAAATATGGTGGTAGGGGATGAGAGGGGGGTGGGGGTGGGGTGGGGGAGACGATGCAGGAAGACAGTTTAAAAAGAAAAAAAAACTACTAGAGGAAATCGCTGGAAAAAAAAAGATCAAAACTGCCATGGGTGAATGAAGATGGCTGTACCGACCTGTATCACAGACATCTGGTTCATTCATTCGTTTCTTTCTCCGACACCGCTGAGCGGCCCGCCGATTCTGTTCACGTCGCCTCTCTCTCCTCTCCAACTCGGCCATGGTCAGCTGAAAGGGATAACATTCATAGTACTTACTGACCCTGTGCGAGTGTGCGCGCGCGCGCACGCGTGTGTATGTGTGTGTGCGCGCGCGCGCATGCGTGTGTACGTGTGTGCGCGCGCGAGCATGGGTTCGCCACCTACACACAGAGAAAACAGACTAAGCATCTAGAGTTATCATACGAATATAGGTTTCTGCATTCTGGATTCGACATTAGAAACGTAGTTATAAACTCAGAATCAAAAACTTACTTGGAGAATATTTCGACAGGGTCGCCCTGTCTTCTTCAGCTCACTGTTGCTGTTGTGGCAGCGAGGCCTGGTGGGACGACTGTTGTGTGGGGTGAACGGTTGTCAGGACCTGATTGTAGATGGGGGGAAGTTCAAAGCCTCTATCTCTCTGTTCAGGCTAGGGCGACTGTCTTAATTTCGATGGCTTCTTTAAGTTTTCTTTTTGTGAGGAAGGGCTCTGTAGATAAGATCTCGGTTTCTTGGGGGCTGCAACTGTGGCCTATGGCTTGTAGATGTTCATGTATGGCAGAAGTAGATCGGTTTTGGTGTTCCTGTAGACGGGTGGTGAGTGGTCTTGCTGTTTCGCCAATGTAGGTATGGGTAGTCTTGACACCCTACCACGGATGCAAAGTGTTCCACAAACCCACCAACTCCCTACGCCAGCAACTGACCCCCATGTCAAAGACAAAACGGACCCCCTCAAGCAGTGTGGTGTAGTGTACCAGGTAGGGGGTGTCAAGACTGTACCCATACCTACATTGGCGAGACAGCAAGACCACTCACCACCCGTCTACAGGAACACCAAAACCGATCTACTTCTGCCATACATGAACATCTACAAGCCATAGGCCACAGTTGCAGCCCCAAGAAACCGAGATCTTATCTACAGAACCCTTCCTCACAAAAAGAAAACTTAAAGAAGTCATCAAAATTAAGACCAGTCGCCCTAGCCTGAACAGAGAGATAGAGGCTTTGAACTTCCCCCCATCTACAATCAGGTCCTGACAACCGTTCACCCCACACAACAGTCGTCCCACCAGGCCTCGCTGCCACAACAGCAAAAGTGAGCTGAAGAAGACAGGGCGACCCTGTCGAAATATTCTCCAAGTAAGTTTTTGATTCCGAGTCTATAACTACGTTTCTAATATAGAATTATCATGTTGAAAGCCAAAGATATGAGTCCGTCCCCTCCCCCCCCCCCCTCCCCCCCTATTCTGTGTGTATGTGCAGGCTGTATTTCAAAAGGATTGGTTCAGCGTCTGACGTCTCACGCTCAAATCATGCGACTCCCTATGTTAAAACCACCACCACAAACCAAATTAACACATTCGCGCACCGACGTGCACCGCAACCGGCCACACACCTGCATTACTGACATCATCATCCCTCCTTACCTCGTGAGACTGGGGCTCTGGGAAGTCGACCTGCAGGTCGCCTTGACCCCGGGCGTGTCGCTTGGCCATGATGGTCATCCGGAGCTCCTCCTTCAGCCTCTTCTGCAGACTGCTGCCCTCGCCCGTCGCCTTCAGCACGCGCAGCCTGGAGATGGGTGGCACTACCGTTGGGCGCCCGCTTGTCCAGCTGGTGCATAGTCCCTGGTCAGCCTGTGGTGGCAGGACACGGACAGAAACGGTCAGCATCATGTATGGAGTGTTCTCATCGTACTCGCTAAACCCATTGTCCAACCTTATAATGAATCTACTTTTGGGGGGGGGGGGGGGGGGGGGGGGGGAGAGACGACAGACAGCAATAACAGGGACAAAGAAATTACAAGAAGTACGACGCGTTTCGACCTCTTTTGACTTCTTCAGGCCAGATAAACAACATTCAGGACAATGACAACGAATAACGAGTAATCAACTTATCTTCTCTAATTGGGCGCAAGATGGGCAATGATCTCTCTCTCTCTTTAAAAATTTGTTTCAATTTTTGCCTGCAGTCAGTCACCTCACACTTGGAAATTTATTGCAATTTCTCTTTAAAGATGAGAAGAAATGATGTTTACTGACATACTCTCGAGACAAATAACCTTTACCTGTTTCTTCTAATCTGCAAACACTGGGACAGAGAATGATTTTGCTTCCTTTCTAACCCCCCCCCCCCCCCCCTAACCCCCTCATTTTCTTTGAAGTATACGAGAACCTCGGAGGGTCACAGTAAACTGGTCTCGTTAATCCGTTTGGTGTTTTGAGGCAGTCTTAACTGTCTCTACGATCAAACTAAGCTGTCATGTTCGCCTGAGGGAGGATCAGGAAGGTGTGTGTGTGTGTGTGGATTCTTCACAGACAACTATAAAATGTACCTACTCATCTTCCGTATACCATCTCCAATTCCTCAAAAACAGATCACAGGATGAATGAAACGACAAAACAAACGAACAAACAACAACAAAAAAAGTATGGAGTAACCGTTTCGCTTTTATTAATTTTCTTTTCCCTTTTATAAAATTATTATTAGGGAAAAAAAAAGCGTCTACAGAAGAAGACTGACACAGATTAAAGCGTAGCTGAAAACAAACCAAAATACAAATCAAAATGCGAGTAAAAAGTGTTTGAAATACTATCATTCAAACACACATCCGTAACAGACTAGTGAATTTTGGACAAAAAAAATTGAGATTTTCTTTCTTTAGCCGTAACAGATATGAAACGCTGACAAACTGGTCGCTTCCAGAATGGCTGTGAGCTGGACAATGAAGGGAAAAAAACAACTAGTAATGCTGATAAACACCGAGTACGCGACATGAGCGTTTACACAACCTCTCGAGATGCATAATTAAACAAATACACGTGTATATAATTATGTATATGTTTATAAATATGTATACGTGTGAATATGTATATTTTTGCGTCTCTCATTTAGAACTGTAATTTTTAATAGTCTCCTGCCATTCCCTTTGTCACATCGGTAATTATGAAACTTTTGAACACATAAGAATTAACTACTTCTTGTTCAAATTTTCACATTTATTGTAAAACTATGTGATTGTAAAGTGGAAATAGATTCTTTAAAACCAGACAAACACACGTCCATAACTCCAAACGAACGGGGATGTTTCCTCGTCTGTTCTGTGTGCTCTGTGCTGTCATTTCTGCTGTTAGGCGAGTCGGTGTCCTAAGCTGCAATCGTCTCTGGAGTTAAGGTCCTGTGCTTATATCATCATGGGAGAAAAGGTTACCCTACTTGTTGGTTATTTTACTGTTGTTCCCCGATTCATTCAGTATTCGATTTCTTATTCCATGCATCGTTTCTTTGCTATTTATGCCGTCTGAGGAAGACTTTCTTTTACTTCGGGGGAGGGGTGGGGGGGGGGGTGGGGTTGTGATGTGTATTCATTCAATTAGGATTGCTTTGAAGGCCGATGAAGAACAAGAACACCGGTCTCTACTTTGTGTGTGGGTTTAAGACAGAGCTCCGCCGCCAATAACAATGCTGCTACGACATGCGACCTCTTCTCAAATGCTTCGGTCCGAATGAGAGAGACTCTTGCCATAGCCCCTGGCCGCACACACACTACGCACAATGACAGCGATTACAACATCGCCACTGATGAGTCGGGCTCAAGCCAGCCGATGCTGTAATACAAGAGGGCGGGCCCCCGCCCTCCCCTCTCCCGCGTGCACGGCCACCAAGGGGAAGGGGGGAACGCGCATCAGGCCACGGCAATGCACGTGCGCCCCGCCTCACCATTGGCTGCCCGGAGAGAGAGGCGCCCCCCCACTCACGTGCGAACGCTGACGGTGAGGGATTCGGGGTGCTGACGATCGACCCGTGGAACAATAGACGTTGCGTTGCAACAGTCTGACAGGCTAGGCATCAAGCCACTCCCACACCCCGCCGCCGCCTCTGCACAGCTCTCTGCTCTGCTGCTGGTCTTTTCGGTGTCGAGTCTCTCGGAGCATCATCATCATCACGTTTCCCAGTCATCTCGATTCCCATAATGGCTTTTCCCATAACGCCTGTTTCATATCAACGGTTTCGTTCATACCGGTTGCCACGATCGAGTTCCTGTCATCAATTTTTTTTTTTTTTTTTTTTTTTTGCTTCCCGTTGAAGATCATTTATGTCGTTTTTTGAAGTTTCTTGGCCATTGCAAGATAATGTGTTCCGAGCTGCGCACGGTTTCTGTTCAGTGATTCACCAAACCATTTTTCTGGCATTATGTGAAAATGCTGTACCAAACGACGACACCGTGCTTCTGGCATAAAAATATGTTCTGTTCCTCGCTTATCGGCGGACGCACTTTTCGTGCAAGCAGCGATCGACTCCACTCCATCGAGAACATGGGAACCGTGATGATGGAAAACATGACTTCAGCACTGGATGAGGTGACAGAGCTAGAGGGTGCGGTAGCAACGCTATTGATGGAGGGCAGGTAGACCAGCTGGAAATGGCTAGTACTATCTGAACAGAAAGATTCCCTGTTGGTACACAGTTCAACTCTCTATGTAACTCGGTGACTTCATGAACAAGCCCATGAGAAAGTTTGTAGAATTCAGCCAGTTGCATAGCCTGATACAGAGAACAGGAACGAAAATAAAAAAAAAAAACCCTAAGAATCACAGTTTACACAACAAAGCCAGCCTCCAACTCTCTCTCTCTGTTTAAAACCCAAACCATCTTCGTTACAAAGTGTTAACCTGCAAGAATTTCTCGCCAGAAAGTATTGTTCTACCACTGATGTGCCACCACAACCCCCTCCCCCATTCTATCACTTTTTGTTTTTGGCCCCTTTTCATTCTCCTATGTGTGTGCGCGTATGTGTGTGTGTGCGCGCACGCGCGCGCGTGCGTGTGAGAGAGAGAGAGAGGGGAATGTGTGGTGTGTGCGAGAGAGAGAGAGAGAGAGAGGGAGTGGGAGGTCGTGTGCGAGTGTGTGCCTACGTGTTGTAAAAACTGGCTACTAGGTGCGAAAAACTTGTGCACACTAACCACTGGCGAGTGGAGCACTGGCAGTCTATTCTGCAGAGTGTATCTGCCCTGTGGCGTTCTCCAGACACAGAAACGTTTTGCCAACATGCTATTTTCGAAAATATACATTGCTTAATCTGGGTGCCACAAAGCAAGGGGAATGCCTGGAAACTCTCCATATTGCCCATAGCAGCACTAAAGATTGTCGGTTAAATAAAGTACCATGTCTTTGTTTGCTTTTCTCTCTCTCTCTCTCTCTCTCTCTCTCTCTCTCTCTCTCTCTCTCTCTCTCTCGCGCGCGCGCGCACACACACCCACACCCACACATATATATAATGTGTGTGTGTGTGTGCCCGCGCGCGCGCCTCTCTCTTCCTTTTTCTCTCTACATATCTATCGACCTACACTTTTTTGATGATCTGACGTGCTCAGGATCTGTATATCCTGTAGGAGTCTGCTCCTCAATGGTTCTGAGCAATCAGATGGGCTACAACAACTAAAAACTATACTCCTCCCCTCTCTCTCTCTTCATGTCCCTTAAACAGATTAAAACAAAAAAATCTCTTAGTAGTCCACGAAACGATCAGTCTCCTCACTCTCCAGCTCCATTCACCTATTCTCCTCTCCGTCCTTCCTTCCCTGACGGAAATACCATACTGCACGCACGTGGATCCCAGTCGGCGAACGACCGCGGACAGCGAGTGTCGAACGCAACACTTGCCTCCCGGTAAACCCAGCGGTAAACCAATTCCACCTGACGACCGTAGGGGCTTCTTCCGGACACCCCACCATCGGCGCCATCCATTCACCCTGCACGATATATACAACCTCCAAGGGCGCGCGTGCACGCGCACACACACTCGCACGCACAATCGCGCGCGCGCACATACACATATATGCACATACACACGAAACGCACTACACACACACACAAAGACTGTGAAGGAGGAAAGATAGGCACGCTATCCGCCGTCCCTGCTGGTGTCGATGGGAAGCACCCCAGATCTCTGCACGCTCTCCGGAAGAGAGAGGGCGTGGGGGGGGGGGGGTAGGCCATGGGATGTTTCGATTCTACACTTCATCTTCCTAATCACCGTCACCTCCCACCCCCACCATGACACTGACCCCACGCTGACCGCCTCAGCGACACCCGACACCCCCTCGACGATTGTCTCTTCTCTTCTCACCACACCTGACACCCTCCCCCGGTCTCATCCCTACCTTTACCCTACCCTTTATCTTCGGGTTTTGCCGTCGTTGGAACCACAGGGAGGGAGAGGTGAAGATAAGGCGAGCCGACGCTAGTTATCTCGCCAACAGGCAGACAGTTATACAATCAGCCACGCGCGTGCAGCACCTCCTCGTCTGCCGTCAGCGGCACGTGCGATGACAATGGCACTGATGTCGGAGGATGGGGGTGGGGGTGGGGGGGGGTGGGGTGAATGAGGATGTGGGTGACAGAGGTCATCTTTGGCAGCGGTGGGGGGGGGGGGGGGGGGGGTCTCTCTTTCTGGCTGTCCTTCCTCCTGTGGCCTGAGGTCAAGTCTTTCCTCCCCACAAGTCCCGAGTCTCTCTACAATTCCATTCCTGGCCTTGCGGAGGTAGATGGTGGCAGTAAATGGGGGAAGGGAGGTAGTGACACCACCCGATGGCAGGCTGCGATCGCGTGTGTCTGTGCCCGTGTTGCCTGGCACCGAACCATGATAGCGTCTTTTGCCCGCATTGTCGACTACGTCAGTTGTCACGATCGCGATGCTGTACCCCCCCCCCCCCCCCCCAGAGAAAGAAGGCGTGGTAGGAAGGAGGGGATGGAAGGCGGGAGAGCGGAGAAAGAGGGAAAGCTAGGAGAGCGAAAGGGAAGGGGTGAGAGGGAGAGAGTGACTGTCATAACCGTTTTCTCAGTGTAAAATTGAGGCTGCCGTGTTGTGGAGAAGACTGTCGTCAGAGTAGAGTGCCACTCACAGATACGAAAAAAAAAAAAGGAGTCGGAAAAAAACAACTGGAGGATTTTGTTGTTGTCGTATCTTCCCCCCCCCCCCCCCCCCCCCCCCCCGCCTGGAGATAACAGCCTTATTTACTGTGAAGTCTTTCGCAGGCGCTCAGTGCATGCAGCAAGTATGGGGGCCTCGCTATCAATTTCACGGAGATACAAGGGAAAGGGGGCGGTGTGTGTGTGTGTGGGGGGGGGGGGGGGGGGGGGGACGACACGACAACAAAATCCTTTATCAGCGTTCTATCCCGACCCTGGGACTCGTGATTCTCTCACGCCCTGGATAAATCCAGTGTGTCCCCAGTATGCCACCGAGCTACGTGAAGAGAGAGAAAGGGAGAGAGACCTTCTCTCTCTCTCTCTCTCTTTCCCCCCCCCCCCCCCCCCCCCACTTTCACAAAAATGAATAATGCGCAAGTCAGTGTGCCGTACATCTAATTTGCGTTTTGTTTCAGCGGTTTTATCTAAATATTCTTTACCCGAATAAATCCTCACCGTTGTAAACAATAAAGCTTCAACTCCTCTCTCTCTCTCAAACAACACACACACACACGCACGCGCACTAAGTCTCACCTGTTCGTAACAATCACCATTACTGGAACAGCACCACAGGACAGAAAACACTCGACTCGCATCTCGACCGTAAAATGCACAACTGCGCCGTTCGAAGACATAAATACCCGCCCCGTTTCCACCCAGCCCTCACTGTTGATTGGCTGCTTCCACGGACAGACCTAGTCAGCCAATCAGGTCAGTGGAACAGCTGACCTAGATGCGGCGGCGGAGACGCACAACTGAACGCAGACTGCCTCTCGGCACAGACTACACACATTGTCGTCGGCTGGTTGTTATAACGAGCAGCGCACATGACGGACGAACGAACCATAACTGCTGGGACACTCATCGTCCCGAACCTCTCATTGCTATGCGATCTTTTGCCCGAGAGCCCCAGACCCACCCAGCCGGAGAGGGAGACCGAAAGAAAGGCGCGACGATTCGTCACGAAGTAACCCTCCACGGACTTTCGTCAGGACAGAAGCCGAGCAGAGAGTTGATTCACGGTCATTTGCATGCTTTAATGACGACGAGCCGGCACTGGCGGAAGAACGAGACAGCAGCGACAAGACAGCGATAAGGGAGAGGAGGGGGCTGACTACACTACCACCGGGTGATCTATTTAAAAGACGTCGGTATGCCTGTTGCTACTACCATGCTGGAAAACCGCTGAGGAGCTGACTGACGGCACAGGTGACGGGCGAGCGCGACCGACTGACTCCCTGGCTCCCCTTTGTACTTGTACCGGGGGGGGATTCTGCGCTACGTCCCGCCAGTGCCGGCGCCGTCAGTGATACCCTGCCGTCCCACCGTTGTGTGGACGCTCGCCTCCCCCCCCCCCCCCCCCCCCCATCTTCCAACTATTTGAACTCACTGCCACTTGCCTTACGGAACCAGTCCAATAATCTGTTTCAAAGCACAGCTTAAAAAAAAAAAAAAACTTATCTCACTTCAAAGCACACCTAAAGACTTATCCAACTTCAAAGCACAACTAAAACCTTATACAACTTCCTAGCACAGCTAAAAAAAAAAAAAAAAACTTATGTCAGCCATGCATTCTGAACAAAGCTTTCCCCCCACATTGTGTTTGCACAATACTTTCCGTAGTAAGATAGCCCATATATGTGAATGAATGAAGGTCCGATAGGAGTACGGAGATTTTTTTTAAAAACTGGAATTGTGCTATACAAATACATCTTCATACTGCTGCATAGTCAGACAATTATGCTGTCTCAAAATCGTCTCCTGGAAATTTGTGTGACAGTCCACGGCCACTCCAGAACACGGAATGGATGCATCGTTTTGGCCCAGTCATAAATGGCTAAGGTGCGATGATAATCATAATAATAATGAAAAAAAAAAAAAAAGCGCAAGTCTGTGAGTGTGTGTGTAGCAATGCCTATGCTCGGCCCCCGCCCCCCATCCCTCGTTACGTTGGTTACATTCAGGTTTTTTACGCGCGCACCCGACCTACAGTGATATGGCAGACGGCAGTAACCATTCCCGAAGAGCTGGGGAAGGAGACCTAAATGACACTAAACTACACCATCAGAAGACACTCACATGGGCGGATTACAAGGCCATTTCTCCCCGCCACCCCCAACCCAATGTGAACCAATTTCTATAGACTACAGGTCAAATGATGATGTTGGATATAGTCAAAGTCTAAAAAAAATGGAATGCATGCAAAATGATAATAAACATTGATTATGATGATAATAATAATGACGATAATAACTACAGCAGTTACTATCGATAATGATGAAATTAGTACTGTTCGCACGCACGGGCGCGCGCGCGCACACACACACATACACTCACACACGAGCAGCCGCAAACACACAGTGGCCAAGCCGACGAGAGAGAGAGAGAGAGAGAGAGAGCGCGCGCATACAGCGGGATACAAAATAACGACATGAGACAAAAACGACGGAAAGGCGCTTCAGTAGACGCTAAGCTGTGGACGTGGCAACGATGTCGGTTAACGAGCACCGATAGCCACCACGAACAAACGACCGAACGCTCCATGTAGACGACTCCCTGACTGACCCCATTAAGAATGGAAATGTATCGAAGAGAGAGGAAAGCCGAGGATAAGTATCTCGCCTCGCCTTTGTTGGAGTCCCCGTTCGCTCACACTAGTCACTTGGTCACATCTGGTTAACACAGTCACTCACAGGCTCCTCTCCAGAAAGTCGCGTTCAACTGGCCGGGCCGCCCACTCGGGTAATCGCGCATGCCAGCTTCATCTCATCCGCTGTTTAGCGAGGTCGGCCCACTGTTTAAACGAAGCCTTTTGCCCACACGCGAATCATCGAATATGTGTGTGTCAGATGAATGGAAGGCTGAGAGAGAGATTGACAGAGAGAGGTTTATGGCCCCCCCCCCCCCCCCCCCCGAGGATCAACAGGAAGTGATGAATGCCTTCAAAGCGCACAATGGAATCGTAACTCGAAAAAGAAGACACCATGTCCACTCTGACATGTGCAATGGATTACCACCATCCGTCCACGGACAGACGGTGACCCCGAAACCGTTACAAGCCGGCTGACCCATAAAACATATCGATCTCACCTAGCGCAATTAAAGCAACGCATAAACGACTAATCGTCTCCTGCATCGGCCCGTTCCCATCCCATGAAGTCCCAGTCCGAGACCATTCGGCGAGCCGCCGATAATGGCGTTACTTATACTAGGCGGGCGAGCGTTAATTGTCCTCGGGGATTTTGTTTTTAATGTCCGAAAAACCGGGTTTCTGTAAACTGATCAAGTACATTGCAGTTGAAGGTTGTGTGTGTGTGTGTGTGTGTGTGTGACAGAGAGAGAGAGAGAGAGAAGAGAAAGCGTGTGTGCACATACACACGCAATACGGGGATGAAAAATGTGTTTGACACAGACAGATACGCAGAGAGAGAGAGAGAGAGCGTTTCAGGTTGCATCCACACACCACACCCATACCCCCTCCCTCCCACCCCCCCCCCCTTTTTGCTTTTTTTTTTTTTTTTTTTTTTTTTTTTAAATAATCCCCAGCTGACACGCGCTGGCTGGCGATCGTCCAACTCTGCATCACATGCTCTCTTTCGAAACTGGTCGTACATGATTTTCCCAACTTGCTGTGAAATCAACCCAACTTACAGCTTAGTTCTCCATGTCTATAGGAAACATATTAGATTTACAAAACAAAACAAAACAAACCCAGGAAAATGAAACACACACACACACACACGAAAAAACGTCAAATGACAGAAAACAAACATACGTAAGAATTCGGTAAATAAACAAAGCTGAATAAATAGGTCAGTGGACTGTCCGAAGCCACTCCTCAAAACCCATCGTCACGGTGGTGACCTGTGACCCACTTTGTCGAGCACTTAGGTAACCCCCCTCCCACCACCACCACCACTACAACACGACCGAACGCCATTCGCGAGCGCGCGTGCGTGCGTATGAATACATCTCGCGCATGCTTATGTCAGTTTATGGCTCCGCGTGGCCTTTTTTTTGGCAGCCATCAAAGCCTCAGGAGAGAGAGAGGGGGGAGAGAGAGAGAGGCTTTGAGGCAGAAAATATTTATGACAGCAAGCTCAACCCCTCAATGCAGCCCGGGAGGCTGTGTGACAGGTTGTTAACGATTGTTCCTAGAGAAGAGTGCATGACAGGATGAATGTGGGAGGGTATTAAGTGGGAAGACCCGTGTCTGTTTGTGGACCTTCAAACGGTCCTTTGTTAAGTCAGGTTGCTTCATATTGGCCCAATCGACCCCCCCCCCCCCCCCCCCCCCCCCCCCCTTTTTTTTTTTTATCCATTATTTATTATTTGGGGTCATCGGGCGCTTTAGTCATGTAGACAGAGATCTGAGTCAGATCAGCCGTCCCTGTGTCGATTCTACCTAATCAGAACTTCTTGGCGAATAAACGTGCTATGACTGTCTTGCACCAGTCGCATGGACGTTTATATAACTAGCTGAATTTCACAGCCCAACACACAAATACGCACGCGCGCGCGCGCGCGCGCACACACACACACACACTATGTTGTTTCACGAAAAAGGCAACAATGTCACTGTGCTGAATTACTCAGCTGATATCCATCTACGGATTCTGTACATGTCACTGGCAAGATATCGATCTTTCAAACAAACTTTCAAACAAAACATTGAAGGACCCTTTACGGATTTTTCAAAGACTATTAACTTCAAATTCAAGGATTATGCAGCAAACACAGGACTCGCAGCAAACTCGGTTGCTCCCTACAAGCGCTTCAGAAGACTACGTTAGCAGCAGACATGGAAGGGGGACACTCAGCAGATATAAAAATGAACTCAAGACTGGTGTAACTCTAAATGATTTTGTAATTTTCTCTTCAAAATATCAACTGCTCCACCTAACTTTTCATTTTCAAGCACTCAGATACTTCCGCACTAAAGTCTCAATATTAAGAACTGTTACAGTCGATTAAAGTCGAAAGGGATCCTAAATATTCACGGACTTTCGGTGAATAAAAATCAAAATGGATCATCAATATTCACGGACTTTTCTTTTTTTTTTAATTAGGACTTGCATGAACCCCTGAATAACCCAGGGATAAACAAACTGTCAAAATCCAAACTTCGGGACTAATCACAGAGTTACAAATCATTTGTGTTGAAGCCTTTTTTTTTTCTGTGATATTTAGACACTGGAACACCATCCGAAGGAAAAAAAAACCACATGCAATGTATTTTAATCAGTATAAAAAGAATCAGAACTAGACATGAGAAACAAAAAGTACGTTGCGAACAACCTAGTTTCAGATCATATAATGATGTCTGTGCCTCTTTTGATTGTGGGATCACAACACAAACGACCCTACTTTGATATATCAAAAGCTTTTGATCGTGTCTGGCATAGAGGACTTTTCCTAAAGCTAGCAGCGGTGGGGATCAGAGGAAATCTACTAGACTTTTTTTTTTCACGAATACCTACATAACAGACAACAATCAGTAGTTATAAAAGGCGAAAAGTCTGAGTTGAAAAGGATTCCAGCAGGTGTTCCCCAAGGATCTGTCCTTGGCCTTTACTATTTTGTTATACGTTAATGACATTGTAAATGAAATTCAGGCAACAATTAAACTGTTTGCTGACGATACTAGTTTATCGCTCGCTTTAAATGATCCACACATCAGGGCAGAAATCCTAAATTCTGATCTTCAGAAAGTTGCCCGTTTGGCCAAACTTTGGAAAATCAACTTTAACGAGAATAAAACCGAACTAGTCAATATTACCCGTGATCAGTGCCAAATTTTACCACCACTACAATTGGAAGGAAGACCTTAGAATCGTCAAAATCCCACAAACATCTAGGAGTAACTTTTCGAGACAACTGCAAATGGGACCAACACATCCAATTCATAGCCAACAAAGTAAACATGTTGTTTGCGTGTCTTAAGAAATACAAATACAGACTAACCATAAATACTTTGAGACGATGTACAAATCCTTATTTTTACCCCATTTTGACATTTTGTGGGCCAACTGCACAGATACCCAGTCAATTATGTTAGAAAAACTACACCTAGAAGCAATTCGTATCATCACTGGTGGAGTTAAAGGAACAAGTCACCAGAAATTATACGAACAGTCTGGCTTTTGTTCATTACAAAAGAAAGACGAGAAAGACACAAGCTGATACAGTTTCATAAAATGGTTAATAGCTTCTGTACAAACTATTTAGCTGACCTCCTTTTTTCTAGTCTCTGGACCAAAATCGTTATCCTAGGCGTCGGCCACCAGAAAGAACAGCGCCACGATTTAGAACTGAATTATACCCCAAAAAACGGTTGTCTGCAGTTCAACACACTAAACTTCTGGAGGATCAAACTGACAGCCTTACGGTATGAAAGCTGGGCGCTCGTCTAGTCGATTCCTGGTAAGCCGGTAACACCCCCCACCCCCACCCACATCCTTCCCTCCATTCACCCCATTTGTTTATGCATCTGATGCCTAAATCGCCAACTTCACTCGATTTCAACACCAGATCTAAAAGAACATTTTTTTTTTTTTTCAACAGTTAAACTGAAACTGGGGCGCCCTTGCTGCCTCATGCGTCTTATGACGCAGTACCGCCGTACCAAGTCCAGAAAATGAAGAGATGTGTTCCAACACGGCCACACAATGAAGAGTCACTCGTTTTTTCTTTTTTTTTTTTTTTTCTTTTTCTTTCTTTCTTCTACTTTTCTTCGTTTTACCCCCCCTAAATCTGAACCGTATGGCTGCCGAAAGGATCACGGCAATAAAATTGCTTTAGCGGATGTGGCCTACTTTGAAAGTCTGCTAATGAATGTAGAGGAGAGACTTAAAACTGTCGTCTCTGCTGGACCTCAGTGCAGCATTCAACTGGCTGAATCATTCCTTCCTTCTCGACATCAATACTGGTATTCATGACAGTGCACTTGACTACTTCGCATGTCTTGAGTTATTAGTCATTGTCTACCAGATGTTCTCACAGTGCACCTCTGTGTGTGGTGTTGTCCAGGGTCAGTGTTCGAATCCACGTCATTCAAGCTTTATTTTTCAACCTTGTATTATTTTTTCCCCACACATACACAGTTGTCATAAACATGCAGACACTACAGTACTCGCACACAGCAGCATCAGATAGACTTTGTGCTTTTCGATAAGCGTTCAGCAATGCATTAATGATGTTCTCCCTTAGGTGAAAAAGCACAGAACACCGATAAAACTCGGTGTGTGTGTGTGTGTGTGTGTGTGTGTGTGGGGGGGGGGGGGGGGGGGGGGGGGGGGGGGGGGGGGGGGGGGGGGGCTTGCAGGCACTTCCTCACGAATCAAACCGGCAGTCAGTGCGTCGACAACCTAGTGGCAAAGATTTCAATTTCAAACTCTCTCAGTCTGTGACAGCTGGAGTTGTATCTGACGCTATTTCGCCCTTATCATATAGAAAGTGTGTCGCGCTCCATTCTTTGAACTCCCTCGCACTGTGTGTAGTAAAGTTGTAACAATACTGAAAAACCGGAAAAGCAAGGCTTGTGAATTAGTGATTTGTTCTGGGTTAATGTCCGAGACGCTCGACACGCTTTAGCGTGTACTCAAGCATTTCTTCTCCTCCTCCTTTTAACTCCCGTGAGAAGTCTTTCGAGCGTCGCACTAAAGAACTATTCATCACGCTCCTACAATTCTGTCGCTTGTAGGCCAAGGTTTTGTGCATTTCTGAAAATGGTCTTCATGTCCATTCTGCTACGCTGTCATCTGTTCATGGACATTCTTATTTACTAATCATATCCATACTTAAGTCAATCTATGGACTTAAAAATGTAACAAGTAAAACAAACAAAAAAAAAAAAAAAAACAACTGAACGAGAGACAGACAGACAGACTGAGACAAACAGTGAGAACCTGATGGGAGCATTGCTCTGGACATGCTTGAGCAGCCATGCGGGGCTGTGGAGACGATGGGCTGGTTAGTATTGGGTCACGCTTGACAGTCAAACCCCCAACCTCTGGAAAAGTCACTGGCCTATACCTAGCACCTGTTCTCAGCACCAAACAACTAACCCAGTAAATAACTCTCTCTCTGACAGCTTGCTCCCCACTGTGACTAACACACACACACACACACGCGCGCGCGCACGTACGCACACCACCACCCACCACCAACAAGGAGAGACAAAAGTTACCTCTGCTCTGTCATCCCACCTCAGACTAGATCAAGGAGTGAAGTCGACTAACAAAGAAAAGATCGCCATGAAGTTGGTACAGATATCTGGCATTTTGTTGTACCCACTTTCTACCCAGCTCGCTCTCCCAGCATGGCGCGGAACTGTACACAAGCCCTTTGTTGTTTTGAAATAAATACGTCCCCCCCCCCCCCCCCCCCCAACCCACCCCCCATTCCTTCCCCCTTTACCCTGGTTTGCGTTGCAGTCTTCAGGCTTGTTTGTATATAATTATGACGTTCTCTCCCTCCCGGCCCATCTCATTTTACAATCTGGTTTCAAAGCTCCCGGGTTTAATGCAAATTGTCTCCTCTACCCCATCCCCCCACCCCCCCGTTCAAGAGTTACCCCACACCCCTCCTCCTTCCTTTCACCCACTCATACCTTCTAAACCCTCCCTCGCGTGAAGTTTTCCGCCACAGGCAAAGTATGGAGACAGGCGAAAAAGGACGAAAGATGCACAGTCATTTTCCACAACGACTCTTTGTGATCAAGTTTGATTCCTTGACTGGGATATATAGCATAATCTGACACAGCACCCACGGTACAATTCAACACACACACACACACACACACACACACACACAGGAAAAGAATATCAAAAGAAAGGATCGCTGGCATGTCTTCCAGGATATCTCAACGATGCGATTTCAGGATAGTGAAAAGAAAAGACCCCCCCCCTATCTCTCTGATATTTTTTACGGAGTGCTAAGTTAATATAAGCAAAACACGGCAAGCTAAGCACGGGAAGAAAGAATACCGTGGGACAGAGAAAGTGGGGTGAGGGAGGAGAGAAGAAGGGGACTAAAAATGGGGGGAGGGGAGAGAGGGGGAGGGGGCGAGAGGAGTGGACATACAATTTTTTCCCGTTTGGGGGGGGGGGGGGGGGGGGGAGGGGGGAGTCAAACGACTTCGATGGCATGTGTTCTTAACAATTGTTGCGAATTACGAGACTGCGACCGTTTGGAAAGATGTCGACATTTAGGTGGTGGCTGTAGCTTCGGTGGGGGAACAAAAACTGAATAAATCAAGGATTCATGCGCTAAACAGCCAAGCATTGCAAACGTTTGAGTACTAGCAGACAACTTTCGTTGAGATGACCATCGCTCGTGTCAACTGAATTGTTTAGTAATGTGTCATGCATCCGACTGCTAAATGCGTGTCCAGATCTAAGATGGTTCGGTGAAACTGCCTGCAGGGTCACTCTCCCCCGCCCTCACACCCGGCACAAAGTTCGCCGGATAGACTAGCGGGAGCGAGATAAACGGCCAGGATGTGTCAAACGCAGACCTCCTCCGTACATTATCTTTCTACTGCGGGCGGCGGTTTGGTCAAACAAAGCGTTGGCAGCTCGGCAGAAAAACTCCTTTACTTACTACTTACCTCCCCTGACTCCGTGGACGTGCTGTCAGTGTCGGTCGTAGATATCAGTGTGTGTGTGTGTGTGTGGAGTGTGTGTGTGTGTGTGTGTTCAGTTCGAAGGTTGAAGTCGCTAACCAAGGCGCAGTCGCTTTAGTTACCTACGTTCGAGAATGGAAGAGAGCTACTGATACGGAGAGAATGGACCACACACACACACTGAGAGAGAGAGAGAGAGAGAGAGAGAGAGAGAGAGAGAGAGAGAGATGAGAATTGTCCTGACATTTTAACAGCAGATCTGGGAGACTAGTACCGCGTCCAGAAAAAAAAAAAGGTTACCTCGATCTCTTTCTGATCGTGAATCACACAGTGCCGCTCCCGTTACCACACTGACAGTGCGGCCACTAAAGTCCTCCATTCTCCGCCTCGCCTGGAAAGCCACTGCCGTTCTGGCCGGTACAGTCTCAGGCATGGTCCGTTTGGCTGCCGAATGGATCAGCTACTGTAGCAGCAGCTTGTTCTTTTTCTTTTTCTTTTTTACTTAAACAACTTTCATTTCCCACCCTTTTACAGCCTTACTAGGGAGGAGCTGGGAGGGAGGGGAAGGGGAACCTTGAAGACTCGGGCCATGTTGTTTATAGCCCAGCCGACCACGAATGCCACATCAAGGCCGCAAGCGCGTGAAGAACGATACTGTAATAATACATCTAAATCGAAATGTCGAGACTAAAAATAATCAAACAAGCTGTCGAACTAAAAGATCGAAATAAAACGAAATCGGTCTCCACTTGAAATAAAAGCTAAATGAAAGTCCTTTAATAAATGGGAAAAAAACCCGCATCAAAAATAAGGGCCCTGAGTTTGAAACGAAGGTCTTCGTGGAATCCGCAGTGGAAAAAAAAAAATCGTACATGATGTCGTAGGCATCTGTCTGCTAGGCTCAGTAAGAAGGGTATTCAATTCGGAGAATATACAGACAACAGCAGCATCAAAAATGACAATCACCACCACCACCATAAGATCAAGAAAAATCAAGGAAACATCAATGGCTTATCAAAGCTAAAGAAAAAAAAACCCATCTAATTTGCGTACACTGCCCTGTGTCAATCATTAACACTCTCATGCATGCGCACGCTCTCTCTCTCTCTCTCTCTCTCTCTCTCTTACTTACATACTTGCACGTGCCCACAACACAAAACAATCTGGCTATCATCGCCTGCCCGACATGGCGTCTTTTGTTGAAGAGCTACAGACACACACATTCCTAAGCCCCGGTGGAAGTTAGCGAAAGGGGGATTGTAGTAATGGGAGGAGGTGGATTTTGGGGGGGGGGGGGGGGGGGGGGGGGGGGGGGGGGGTAAGAGGGGATATCCTTCTGGACCACGCTTTGACAACTATCCAGCGACTGTCATCCCGTCTCCTGACTCGGCTATGTACAGAGACAGTTAAGAAGCTCATGCGCCCCATTCTGTTCCGCGGGAAGACGCTTCTGGCTCCAGCCACCGACTTCAGGACGTGTGCGTATGTCTGTGGCTCCCGCCCTTGGATTCATTCGCTGATACCATGCGACGTCTTACAATCAGACAGGTTTGTTTCTTGCCAGGGAGGCTGGGTAGAGGTGGTAGAATCCGGGTTGCGGTTGATTACGCATGAGTCGATATGGCTACGTGGCACTCGCACGTTAATCATAGGTCTGAAGGTGGAGAATTTCAGTTTCAGCGTAACAATCCAGACGATGAAGATGAAGAAGGAGAGGAGGAGGAAGAGGAGGAAAAAAAAAGAAGCAGCAGAGAATGAAGAGGAGGAGGAGGAGAAGAAGCAGGAGGACAAAAAACAAGAAAAGAACAAAGAAGAAATATCTCTCTCTCTCTCTCTCTCTCTCTCTCTCTCTCATCCCTCGCCCTGACTGACTGACTGAGTCCAGTTCAATGTCAAATTACCAAGTTGGTGCAGATATTTAACAAAATACAAACAGATCAGATCTAATCCTAAAAGATTAAAAAGCAGCACATATTAAACTCTCCCTCTTTCAATCCTTTTATCTCTTCTATACACACACACACACACACACACACACACACACACACTGACACATTTTTTCATGATTTTTTTCAATAAAGCGTCCTTGAGGGGTGCGTAAACAAAATCACAGGCACAGCAACTTTTCACAATTTTTTAAAAAATGGAAATGAAGAAGACAGAACATAGGAAAGTGAACAATGGAGTTAAACAATATACAGATCGAATTTCACACACACACACACACACGTGTGCGCGCGCGCGCACACACACACACACACACACACACACAGACTACAGAGAGAGAAAGAGGAGGAGAGGGAGAGAACTTTTTGAACTTCAACCTCCAAGCTCCCAAAGTGGAATGATGATCTTGGCTTTCAGTACACCTATCTGTTCACAATATTCCATCGCATTGAAAAGAAAAAAAGCCCTTCAACATGACTCACTGACCTACATACCCCCACCTTTCCTCTCCCCGACTCACCGCCCCCCACCCCCCACCCTCAAAATCTCTCCCACGTAATGGAGTCAAGGTGGTGCGCGTAACTGGTCATCATCATCCGGGTTCCCCGATGTCGCAGTGGCTTTGGGGAAAAACCGCCTGAAAAAAAAAAAAAAAAAAAAAAAAAAAAAAAGAAGAAAGAAAGGAAAAGTCTAAGCCTCGATATCATGTGCATACATGGACTCCAACAGGCGGACTTTGTGCAGTGAGTCAGCGAGGGTGAACAGCGTTACTATGGCTTCCGAAGTGTGTATCCGAATTCAGTGACTTCATATTTCTGTTGTGGCTTAAAAAAAAACAAACAAGAGGGAGATGACAAAGTTGAAACAGCCTCGTCTGTTTCAGCTAAAGATTCCATTTTTTTTTTAAAGAAAAAAAAAAATCTGCTTCACCTTCAACACATAAACAAGATTAAAAGAAAAAAAAAAAACACGAATGCCTCGAGATGAAACAAAAAGAGGTAGTTGTTTTCATTTGGCACCGCCAATTTGTTTATTTTATTTTTTGTTTTTCTAATTAGGAAGCACAAATACATTTCTTTCGCCATGCACCACCGACACTGACGTCTTCTGAGTGGCGTTCATTCATTCATTCATTCATTCACTGCGCACATTCATTGTCTTCGCCTCGCAAAACCGGACATTGCGGAGCGCTTAACATTCGCGCACTTAAGTTTTCAAGTTTCAGTTGTTATTAATAGTTTAACCGACAACACTGGGGTTAAAAAAAAAAAAAAAAAGCCTGGGTCGTGTCCAAATATTTACACGGAACTGCTAGTCCTGAGAGAGAGGGAGAGAGAGAGAGAGAGAGAGAGAGAGAGAGAGAGAGTGTGCATTATGGATGCGTGTGTGTGTGTGTGTGAGCGAGAGAGCGATTTATGCTTCATGAATGTAAGAGAGAGAGAAAGAGAGGGCTAATCGCAGTCATTGCATTGCGTTTCAGATGTTCGCCCAACAAAGTCGTTCAACATGACCAGCTGTTTCCGTAACTATTCATGGCTACACAATCCCCAGACCGACACACACTGCTTAACATGCAGAGAGAGTTGGGGGATTTGCGGTTTTTTGTTTGCGAGTCATGATTTCTATGAAAACCTTGAGTAAGTTGTCCCAAACATGTGTGTACCTTGGTGGAGACGGGACAGATGTGAGAGAGAGAGAGAGAGAGAGAATATAGAACCACGCCTACGCACGCGAGCGCGCTTGTATATATGTGTGTGTGTGCGCGCGCACGAACAGTGTGTGTACGTGCGAGTGTGTGTACGTGCGAGAGAGCGAGAAAGAGTGTGTAAACGTGTACGCGCATGGGTGTGTATGCGCGCGCACTCGCATCTCTCTCGTGTCCTGCTCATTATGCTACGTTTCTTTCAGCCATATAATAGAATGCGAGTGCTAGTGTATATAACGTGTGGACGTAGGCGTGGGCACATGCATCTGCATGTACGCACGCTCAAGTGCGTGTGCCTGCGTTCGAGTAAATGTGCTTTTAAGAGAGAAAGAGACAGACAGACAGAGAGAGTAGAGGGTATGGCGTTGACTATTTTTCATTTTCACGTGTTGCAGATAAGCACCTGTTCTTTGGGTTTGCTTTTTTTTTTTTTCATCCAACCTTTGCTCTGGAAAGAACAAAAATACGCAGCAAGTTAGAAGTAAACCATACCAAAGACAGACAGGCAGACTGACAAACAGGAACAGAGAGAGACACAGAGAGAGGACTGCGCGCGCGCATCCACAACGCTAGTTTCACTTGTAAGTCAATCCAGTTTTCTTCCTCCCCCGCTTAACTCCCTTTGCCAAAGCCAGGCTGACTCCAGTCCAAACGCACGTGGATGTTTGTTGACACAGATGGACATCGTGTCCAAGCCCCCTGCCGATAGTAAAGAAGTTGACATTAATCGGCGAATCGTCTAGCTCGACTCATGAAAATATTCGTATTACATATACAATAAAAGCAATGAAGACCCCCCCCCCCCCCCCCCCCCCCCCCAAAAAAAAAAAAAAAAAAAAAAGGGGGGGGGGGGGGTTTGACCAAATCAGGCTCTTCTCCTCCTCTACCCATGTTGTTTCATTTATTAGTTAGTGTTTTTTTTTTTCTTTTCTTTCTTTTTCTTTTAACGTGAGTTTACTTTCTTTTCGATGCAAACACGAACAATGTTGCACTGAACGGTGAACAGATCACACGAAAAAAATCGGTTCGCCCTGTGACGCTCCCTGTATTCTCTCCCCTCCCCCCGTACTCTCCCCCCCCCCCCCCCCCCCCCATGACCCCTTCTCTCTCTCTATGACAATACGGTCAGCAATTTGGCTTACATATCTATTGAAACTTTCCCCTTCAGAGAACCAATTCCATCACGGTCGTTTGCAAGCTACATTTAAAAGGACTCGCGAGACTGTTGAGTTCACTAATTTTTTTTTCTTCTTCTTTTTTTTTCGTATTGTTGTCTCTCCCTTTCGCATGGGACTACGGTCTTAACTAAATGTACAAACTACTGGAATCTCTGTGTGTGTGTGTGTGTGTGTGTGTGTGTGTGTGTTGCGATTCAGTCTCTTTCTCGCTCGCTCTCTAATCGTTCCATAACGCCAGGACGGTGGGGGGTGGCAGAAGGGGGTAGGGGTGGGGGGGACGGGTACTACGGTCTTAAATGAATGACCCCACCCCCCCTCTCTCTCTCTCTCTCTCTCTCTCTCAACCGTCCTACCACGCCGTAAGACTTGTCACGTTGCCTAATCGGTAAAGGGGCTCTCCTGTGTTGACGGGCAAAAGGGGACTAACCTTCACGGGGAAACTGTCACACACCCTGTGACCAACACACACACAAAACGCGCGCGCGCACGCACGCACACACACACACATACACACACACCCACGGACAGTCCCGCTCCCCCCCCCCCCCCCCCCCAACAATCACCTCCTCCCCTCCCCTCCAGTAACAGTTTGTTTTGCCGTGACGCTGTTCTGAAAAACACGCCTTCCCTCCATTCCCCACCTCTTTCCTTCACCTCCTCCCCTCCCCCATCCCTTCTTGTTGTGCGGTGTGTAACCTGCCCGAAGCGTGCTGGGAGGTGCAGTCAGTTCAAACGTGAACATCTCCCCATGTCGGCCAGTGCAAGTGGGGGAAGAGACTTGGAACGTTGTGGGGAGGACGGGGGGGGTGGTTCGGGAGTGAGGGGGTAACGGGGGGAAGGGGGCGGGGGGGGGGGGGGGGGGGGAGGGGATAGAAGATGGTGGTGCGAGTGGGTTTGGGGGTGGGGGGTGGGGAGAGGGGAAGAAGGAATGTGTATACGTTGCTGTCAGTGTCTTACGTTTCTGTCACATATATAGGCACACACGCGCGCGCAAACGCGCGCGCGCACGCATGCAGACGTGCAATCGCACGCGCGCGCGCCCCGCACACACACACACACACACACACAGCGCGCACACACATACAGACAAGTATGTCCAGAGACGGGAGGGGGGAGGAGAGGAAATGGGAGGAGGAGGAAGGACTAGGAAAGACAGAGGAAAGACAGAGAGAGACAGAGGGGTGGGCGAGTTAGAAAGGCACGCGCGCGCGCGCGCCTGTGTGTGTGTATGTGTGTGTGTGTGTTTTAGTAAAGGGGAGGGAGAGAGAGACGACGGCTGGGAGGGAGGGTGGATGGAGAGGGCAAAAGATAGGGGCAGGTAAGGAGGGAGGGGGGGGGGGAGGCGTGGGGGTTAGTGTGCAGGGGGGTGGGGGTGGAGGTGGATGAAAGGAGAGTGCATACAAACGGCGAGGGGAGGGCAAAGTGCATGAGTCACTGTGTTTATCGTGGGTTAGATCGGGGGACGTGATCTCCCAGCGTGTCGCTTCAATGCCACTTTGCTTTTAATCCGACGGAGCTGACCGATTTTTTTTTTTTTTTTTTTTTTTTTTTTTTGAAATAGTCATTCTATTTTTGACAAGTACAAAAAAAAAAAAATCCTGGATATTCACCTCAATCGCTCCCCCTCCCCCACCACCACCGTTCCCCCCCCCCCCCCCCCCCCCCCCCCCCCCCCGTGTGTTCTCTCTCTCTATCAGGCTTTGCATTTCTCCCGAGTTTTGTTACAAACATGCTGGAGTTTATCCGAGTATGAATTTTTTCTGCACCAACATTTTCAGCTTAGCTCCTTAACTTGGCTCCTTAACCCCTTACCTTCGCACTTGGCTCCTTAACCCCTTAACTTCGCACTTGGCTCCTTAACCCCTTACCTTCGCACTTGGCTCTCTCAATCCCTTAACTTCGCACTTGGCTCCTTAACCCTTTAACTTCGCACTTGGCTCCTCAACCCCTTACCTTCGCACTTGGCTCCTCAACCCCTTACCTTCGCACTTGGCTCCTTAACCCCTTAACTTCGCACTTGGCTCCTTAACCATTTAACTTCGCACTTGGCTCCTCAACCCTTACCTTCGCACTTGGCTCCTCAACCCCTTACCTTCGCACTTGGCTCCTCAACCCCTTACCTTCGCACTTGGCTCCTCAACCCCTTAACTTCGCACTTGGCTCCTCAACCCCTTACCTTCGCACTTGGCTCCTCAACCCCTTACCTTCGCACTTGGCTCCTCAACCCCTTAACTTCGCACAAGCGATTAATTAAGGGACTGTCAACCGACCAAATCCAGTTTTCGTTTTGTTTTGTTTTTTTTTTTTTTTTTGGTCGCCAAGACCAAAGTTTGGCTGCGTATCGTCAGTTTATTCATAGTCTTATCGTCGTATCGGGAATGAAAAAAAAAAAAAAAAAAAAAAAAAAAAAAAAAGGAACAGATACAAAAGAAGAGAGAGAAAGAAAAGGAAAAAAAAAAGTGCTCAACTACAGAGAGACCTATATTTCGTCTGCTATGCTGAAAATCTCGCGCCATCTTGCCGAACTGTCACATGCCACAATGTGATGTAAGAACAGGAGGGAAAACGAGAGAGAACGCAACTGGACGCGATTAAAAAAAAAAAAAAAGTGTTTAGCCGCTGTTTTCTGCTACGGAAGCACAATGGGCCTTCTGGTCAGCAGTTCTTTCTTTTTTTTTTTTTTTTTTTTTTTTTTTTGGGGGGGGGGGGGGGGGGGGGGGGGGGGGGGGGGGGGGGGGGGGGGGCTTGAGCCTGAAAATTCCAGTACCATTTTCTACTACTACTCAGAGATCGACATTATTTTAGACGCAAGGGGGGAAACAATAATGACAACGCGTAAGTATAAACATTCCCCCTTCTGATTCTTGCTTCTTCAAAAGACAACGTTCATCATGTTTGTTACGAAGATGATTCTTACTTTTGTAAAGGACAGCATTCATCATGTTTGTAACGAAGATGATTCTTACTCTTGTAAAGGACAGCATTCATCATGTTTGTAAACGAAGATGATTCTTACTTTTGTTAAGGACAGCATTCATCATGTTTGTAACGAAGATGATTCTTACTTTTGTAAAGGACAACATTCACCATGTTTGTAACGAAGATGATTCTTACTTTTGTAAAGGACAGCGCTCATCTTGTTTTGTAACGAAGATGATTCTTACTTTTGTGTAAAGGACAGCATTCACCATGTTTGTAACGAAGATGATTCTTACTTTTGTAAAGGGACAACATTCACCATTCAGTTTGTAACGAAGATGATTCTTACTCTTTTGTAAAGGACAGCGCTCATCTTGTTTGTAACGAAGATGATTCTTACTCATTGTAAAGGACAGCGCTCATCTTGTTTGTAACGAAGATGATTCTTACTCATTGTAAAGGACAGCGCTCATCTGAATTTGTAACGAAGACGATGTGAATTTTAAACGGAAAGCTGAACTGACGACGTTCGGAAATACTTGCAGCAGGGGGTGGGGGTGGGGGTGGGGGGTTTGCCAAGCAAACTGCTTTTAAGCCCCGCTGCACGAACAGTCCAAGTGCACTCTGCTCCTGTTTTAGGGCACGTCATAAGGCTTCCATTTCCCAACTTTGAACAGGTAGTCGTTATCGATCTATATAGGCAAGACATCCGTCTAAAAAGTGCGGCACGCCTCGAGACGTCTACTCATCTTAAAAGTTGTGGGTTCGAATCTCGGCAGCAGCGCCATGGGGAAAAACAAACTGGAAGCAGAACGGCATCTGAGAGTCATGACCTGGATGCAGCCCCCCCCCCCCCCCCCCCCCCCCCCCGAGTGCACAAATACTGTTTGTGTTAGCAATGGAGGTAGTTTCGGCAGACCCTCGGTAATTAATACGTATCTAAAATGAACCTCTCTCTTTCTTAGTTACATTTCATGGGCGACACACCCACTGCCTTCCACCAAGAAAGACGAGGCACACACAACACGGTCAGGCGAGGCAGTTGCTTCATGCGCGGAAAGGAACAAAAGTAGCTGAAACAGCCACGGTCACTCAAACCATTCCAGGAAGATCAGCCCATCAACCTTCCGAAGTGGTACGACAAATCCTTAAAAAAAAAAAAAAAAAAAAAAAAAAGGGGACAGGAAACCAAGAAAACCTGCAGACAGTGTCGACTGGTGCCAAACCCGAAGCTTCTGATACACGATATCAGCAGTAGCACACTGAAATCAGCCGACACATACACGTGGAAATACCTTGGTTGCAACCCTACTGCCACTAAGCGGAAGTTGGGGCTTCGTCTGAAATCTCTGATAAAGCCACGTTACTCGAAGACTCGGAAGAAAAAAGCTGGGAGACAGCTGGGGAGACAGTGGACCTTGCAAAGGAAATCCTCAAGATCAACAGAAATGAAATGGAGGTCAAAGGGTAGCAGGGTCAAAGTGGGGGAAACATGGTAACAGAGGAGCTGAAGAAAGAAAGAAGAGAATGTCGAGAGACTCCATACGGCAGTCCAGCGAGAGCAACAAAGGACAGTGGACTAGCTAGGCAACGCACGGCACAGCAGTCTCACCTGGAATGACTAACGGCACACAGCACCTCTTCCAGTCAGCTTCACCCTTAAAAATCTCCTGCCATCGGATCAAACGTTGGAAAATCAGGTAAGATAATACGTGTGCACTCTGTCACGTCAAGCAAACTGTGAACATGTCCTGAAATCCTGCAAAATGACCCCTAAACTAACAGGGAAGGCACACGTGCAGGTGCTCAAGGAAATCGCACATGCAGTTAGCACCGTCGGGAAAACAACAACAACAACACACAACAATACGCCACCAAAGGTCCAACAACGAAAATCTAGAAGGAAAACATGGTCCGGGACAGTGGATATATCAAGACCATGGAAGAAGCAACGCTTACTGGGAATACATCGTAGACCTCCCACAATGGGAGAACCAACATCATCATGAAGAGTGACATTGATCGGATGTTGGGTCTCAGGTTCATTACAACTAATGATTCAGATCGAACTCACTGTGCCGTACGATAGCAGGAGAGAGATCATCAAGCACGCCTATACAATGCCGGGTAGTATGCTTCCAGGCAAAGTCTTCACCCACAGAAATTGGAACCAATGGGATTGGTAGGCTTAGCAGCCTTTGATCTCAAGAAACAGCTCAGGGTTTCTGGTGAAGAAGACGACCAGAACCCTGAGGGCAGTGGCAGAGGCAGCTGAAAAGAGTTCATGCCAGAAAGAGGGCACGTGTTCTTAGTTGGGAGGTCGACAATGAACGACAGTGACCTCCATAAGGCTTCAATTTCCCAACAGGTCATGGGGTAAGACGTCCCGTCCAAAAATGCACGCTTTCAGACGCCCCCCATCCAAAAGTAGTGGCACCGCCAGGAAAAGGCCACAAGGAAAAAGGTCAAAGGGCGCCTGGGAGTCACGACCTGGATGTGGTCCGGCCACAGGAGCGCCAGTTCAGGGCCGAAACACCTTCTGCCGTCAAGCTGTCCCCGTCTCATCGTGGTTGTCGAACCTTAGCCGAGGGTGACAGTACGGAGAAGTATCAAGACCACTACGCTGTAACTGGCTCAATGACGTCATCTTACAAATCGCTTTGCTCCCTTCATGACGAGTTCTCTACATGCAGGCAATGGGTCCACGAAGACTGTGGTGGACAGAAGTCAGCCCCCCCCCCCCCCCCCCCCCCCCCCCCCCCATGTACTCGTCCCCCTCCCAACATGTACTCGTCTCCTCCCTACATGTACTCAGAGACGTTCTCTTGCATTTAAGATCAGAAACAGCTGTTTGTTTGCACCCCCTCCCCCCTCCATTCTCAAGTATTCCGGAACATGCCTACTGGGAAGCAGACGGCTTAAACTTTCATCTTCGTTTTGGAATCTCTTGCCTCACATTCATTCTGTCTCATTATTCATAACTGTTCCTATAACTCCTACATAATCACGTGATCGGCAGAATGTTGTCAACTTCTTGCCATTGGTAGGAAGAGCAGTCGGTATTTGCCTGATGGTTTGCTTTCTCCGATTCAGGTCGGACCGCGTGACGCAACATTTCCACGGTGGAACGCCGCCCACGTTTACAGTTTTTGAACCGATGAGAATGGTCGGACCTGATCCTATGGAAGGTGTAAACACATCAAAGTACAGGGGCGAAGCACTCTCTCAGACTGCACAGTGTTGGTGTCAGGCGAGACAGGAAAGGGCAGCTACTGCGGGTGGCAGAAAAGTCTTTCGCTTCAGCCACACTTTTCGGTGCTCGAGGTATGTTTTGGATTTGTTTTGTTTTGCCAAACGCTGTCGCATTGAAAAACAAACCTGACAAAATATTTCGAAATGATTAATTAATCCAAATTCCAATTATTACTGGAAAGGCAGTTTTAAGTGTGTGCTCCCCCCGCCCCGCCCGCCACCCCCCTCCAACCCCCCTCCAAATCTATCCGGACGATGGTGCGATTGTTACAACTGTTTGGCTTAGAGCTCCCCGGGGTCAAAATAATATTTTCCTTTCGGGGACAGTTAAGGCACAGCTGTCCGGGTCATTTTCAAGTCAAATTATTCTGCATGCAAAGCGTAATGTATGTAAGGAGGAGGGGAGGGAGGTGAGGGAGGGTGGTGGGATGTGTGTGTGTGTGTGTGTGTGTGTGTGTGTGTGTGTGTGTGTCTGTCTGTCAAGAATCACACTAACCCCTACAGGCAATGACATCAGACGTCTCTAACATCAAAAGAAGCTCAGGCTAACACGACCACAAGCAAAAAACGAAACAATACAAAACAAAACAAAAACAACAAAAAAAAAAAAAACGTATTGCATAAACAAAAACTGAAGTGCGTAATCACAGAAGCAAATGCTAGCAATCCGATATGCACAGAGACAGTGAGCTTGGGCAAGTACCTTTGATCCCTCATCTCTAACGCGATCTTTTTTTTTTCTCCTTTGTTATCTGATGTAAGTTCCCTCTGGCTCTTCCCCGTCTCCCCCACCCCCGCCCCCGCCCCCTTCCTGCATCAGTCCCTTCGGCCAATGTTCTGTTTCGCTGCACATAAAAAATCCATAAAACTAATTACGCACGTTCATCTCCCCCCCCCCCCCCCCCCCCCCCCCCCCCCTCTCTCTCTCTCTCTCTGTGCGCGCGTGCGTGCGTGCGTGCGTCGCGCGCGATGTGTGTGTGTGCGCGCGTGCGAGTATGTGTGTGTGTGTGTGTGTGTGTGTGTGTGCGTGTGTGTGTGTGTGTGTGTGTGTGTGTGTGTGTGTGCGTGCGTGCGTGCGTGCGTGTGTATAAAGAGAGTGTTGACAAAATACAAACTGCTCTATCCCTCTATCTACCTACCTATCAATCTATCTGTCTACACACACAGAGAGAGAGAGAGAGAGAGAGTTGACAAAAATACAATTGCTTTATCTATCTACCTACCTATCTCTCTCTCTCTCTCTCTCTCTCTCTCTACACACACACACACAGAGTTGACAAAAAATACAACTGCTCTAGCAATCTGTCTCTACACACACACACACACACACACACACACACACACAGAGAGAGAGAGAGGGGTGAAAGCGACGCCTTACGGAAGACGGAGGGGCGGGCAGCGGGGGAGGGGGGTAGGTGGGGGGGTGAGAAAATGACAGAACTGGCCTTCCGTGATGTGTTCAGTTTCAGCTGACGACGTTTCCATTCCAACCAGGGTCTGTCTGTCTATTGGGCATCTCCAGAGGAATGGCACCTCCGGAGAAAAAACTCCCCACCCACCCTCCTTCCTCCGCTACACTCCCGTCCACCCTCACGACCCCCATCCCCGAACTCCCACACTCTAGCTCCCCCCCTCCCCCCAATGACTTGACCAGCCGTCACTTCTCATTGGCCTGATGCCAGAGTGAGTGGTCACGGAGCCTCCATGGCGACATCAGGCCATGCATATGCATGTATGGAACACCGAAAAGGTCCTAAAACCGCGGCCGCAATTCTCTACCCTCAAGTGCGTGGCGCATTTGCAGCCATACCTTGTCTCTCTCCAAGCGCTGAAGAAAAGTTGGACAGGGGAAACAGGCAAAAGAAAGAGTGTATTCTCTCTCTCTCTTTCTGTTTCTCTCCCTCTTGTCTGTCTCCCCACCCCTCCCTTCTCTCTGTGTCTCCGCCCCCCTCCCTTTATCCCCCTTCCCGATAATCTTCCAGTCCAAGTTGTACGGTGTCTGGAGACTAAATGCAGGCGAAAATGCATGCCTTAGTTAGCGGCCTGCCGCAATAGCACGCCCGCAACTGCGGGCGCTGTCACGGGCTTAAAATACGCGCGAACATTTTGACCAATCACCGAAGAGATGCGCGTGCAGTTGCGCCCGGAACTGCGCGCTCATCTGCTGCCGCAATCGGGGTCTGTCGGCATTCTGTGTACATAGAAGATCGCCGAAGGAGACAATGACAGCTTCATAAAGCAACCATAGCCGTTTTCTCAGGAGAACGGTGTGCATCATCTTTCAGGAAAGCACGGTTACACGATTATCCCTGCGGATTACAAGTGTCTTCCTTTTGGCCATAACTCTGATCCGTTTTCATCCAAGGGCCATAAGAATTTTCTTGAGGAAAAGGTTATCCACAGGTAGCGAACGTGGGTGTTTCTCCTGTCGAGGATCGAGTGGAAAACAACAACAAAAAAAAAAAGTGAAAATAACTGTGATCCTAAATGAAAAATAGTTTTCACTCTCAACATAAGTTTCCACCCCCCCAACACGTTAAACAAACAGCTGTGATGAAAAGAAAAAAAAAGTTGGATCTTCAGGATAATAATAACCGTTTCTCTCTTGTCGATTTTTTTTTTTTTTGGGGGGGGGGGGGGGGGGGGGGGGGATATAATAGCTGTTTTCCGGAATATACTCCAGTTTTGACGCTCGTGTGCTTCCATACGCCTTCCGCTGCATGCTGCGCTGTCAGATGTATTGTAAATGCACGTGACACACGCCCCGGTGGACTGACCGACTTGGGGTGACCACACGAACCTCACAGCGGGAGCACATGCAGGCATCCTGTTGTCACGGGTAACGCGACCTTCAATCCCCCCCACCCCACCCCCATCCCTTGTCTCCCTCCTATCACCTCCATGTGTGTGTGTGTGTGTGCGTGTGTGTGTGTGTGTGTGTGTGAGAGAGAGAGAGAGAGAGAGAGAGAGAGAGAGAGAGAGAGAGAGCACTCTCTCCTTTAGCGTGCGCTTTCGTTTTTTCTTCTTCTCTCTCTCTCTCTCTCTCTCTCTGTGCGTGCGTGCGTGCGTGCGTGTGTGTGTGAGTGTGTGTGTGTGTGTGTGTGTGTGTCAGAGTGCATTTTCTAAACACCCCCCCCCCCTCTCTCACACACACATCTTTATCTAATCTTACATTCTCCCCCCCCCCCCCCCCCTTCTCTCTCCCCTCCCCTTCCCGAACCGCCATGGACTGTACCCCCCCCCCCCCCCCCCCCCCCCACACACACACACAAACCACGCTGACCTGTATCCCAAACCGGCTCTCACCACATGGTGTATATTATATGTGGGTCAATACATGTACATGTTCAACGCACTGCCGCTCGCGCCGCGCTGTCAGCAGCACGCAAGCCAGTGCTCGTGCATCACAACGCTGGTGCGTGCGTCATCGACTGACAGAAAGACAGACTGGTCTCTCAGGGCCCGCCTACCTTCACCCTCACCCTCCCCCCCCTCCATCTCTCTCTTCTCTTGCCAACTGGCACATGTCCGAATCTGGGTCAGGCGGGGGATGAGTATGAGGAGACGGAGGAGGTAGGGAGGAAAGGATGGAAGGCGGGTGGGGGTGGGAAGGAGGTGACTGGGGTCAGCAACCTCGGCCGTTGCCCCACTTACATACATTTCAGCGCGACTCGCTG
>JADBJO010003171.1:37500-42500 GCA_016801955.1 Conus betulinus | reverse complement strand
TAATCCATTTTCTTTTCGTCACTTCTTTGCTGATCCTGAAATTCGTCTGGACAAGTCCACCAGTCCAGCTGTAAAAGAAGCCAAATTTCTGGGGGTTATTTTCGATCAAAAACTGAATTTTAAAAGTCATATTCAATACTTAAAAACTGCATGTCAGAAAGCACTGAACATTCTGCGAGTTGTGGCGCACACAGATTGGGGCGCTGACGGGAAAACCCTCCTCCATCTTTACAGGGCTCTGATCCGCTCCAAGCTGGACCATGGGGTGTGTCGTGTATGGCTCTGCCAGACTGTCCTACCTGAAAAGTCTAGACCCTATCCACCATCAAGGGCTTCGATTGTGTCTTGGTGCGTTCCGCACCACTCCTGTGTATATAGCCTGTATGCCGAGGCACGAGAACCATCCTTCTCAAATCGCCGACTGAAACTTGCCTTAAACTACTGTTTGAGTCTCTCATCTGAACCTCAAAACCCTGCATATGACTGCGTTTTCGACCCCAAATTCCAAAAGGAAATTTGATGACCATCCCAGTTCCATTCCACCCTTGGGGATTCCTATTCTTCCCCCATCTGAATAAAGCAGGTATAGACCTATGACTTCTCCAAGTTTCCTGACGACCCTCCTTGGACTTTCTTCACACCAGAGATCCGGTTTGATTTAGCCTCATACCGGAAAGATTCTACTAGTTCCGTAGCACACAAATCGCTTTTTGGTGAACTGTGTTCCAAGTTTCCATCTTTTAAAAGAATTTTCACTGACAGTTCCAAGTCTGAGGAGGGAGTTGCCTCTGCTGTGTTTTTTGTGCACTAGATCCCCCTCGGAGATGTACCATACACATTCCCACCGACACTACATCTACACTGCTGAGCTGAGCTAACAGCCTTGGTCCTGGCACTTCAGTTGATCTCCAAATCGAAAACATAAAGATTTCCTTATTCTCTCAGACTCCCTTTCTGCCCTGGAGGCCATTGTCGGCCGTAATCTCAAGCACCCTCAGTTGCTGAAAATTTTTGAGCTGTACACGTCCCTGAAATCAAACGGACACACCATAGTGTTTGCTTGGGTTCCCAGCCATGTGGGCATTAGAGGCAATGAGAGGGTTGACCAGCGTGCCAAGAATGCCACAAGGGAAAAGTTGGGCAGGTTGTCTGTTCTTCACACTGACCTGAAACTCCAAACACAGGCCTATGTCAAGGACCTCTGGCAAGAGTAATGGACCTTGCAGAAGGATAACAAACTGTATAAAATCCGTCCAAACCTCAATGAGTTTTTACCATGTTCCAGAGGCGGCCGTAAAGAGGAAACAGTCCTGTGCCGCTTGCACACAGGCCACTCGTTTTATACCCATTTTTATCTTTTAAAATGTGAAAGAAGCTCCATGGTGTATTCCATGTCATGTTCCACTCACAGTGAAACATGTTCTTTTTAGATTGTTGGGACTTGCACGATGTGAGACATAAACACTTTACAGCCGAGTCCATGAAAATCCTGTTCAGAGATGTCTCACCTGACATGATCTTTGAGTTTCTGAAAGAGATTAACATTTTTCATCTGATTTAAGATTTTGCGGAAAAAAGATTTTTTAACGAAGTTTCTGGTGCGTTTTTAGAAGATGTATTTTAAAGAGATGTGTGAAAGTTTTTGCTTTTTTTATGACTTGTGAGTTGATTTTAACGTGGTGACAGCCCTGATATGGCCCTTTGCGGTCGGCTGGGCTAAAAGCAACATTACCTTACCTTACTTAAATCTCCCGATCAGCACTGCAGGTGTCTCCATGTTGCAGGCCTGATAGACGCCGGGATATGTTACTGAAAGTAAGCGTAGAGTACAGCCTGGTTATGCATGTCAAGCTCCGCGGAATGGAAGTCCAGGGCATCATCTTTGCCATCCTCGTCCTAATCGATCAGCAGAGAAGAAGAAAGAAGAAGAAGAAGACGAAGAAGAAGAAGAAGAGGAAAAAGAAGAAGAAGAAGGAGGAGGAGGAGAAGAAGAAGGAGGAGGAGGAGGAGGAGGAGAGAAGAAGAAGAAGAAGAAGGAGGAGGAGGAGGAGGAGGAGGAGGAGGAGGGAGGAGGAGGAGGAGAAGAAGAAGAAGAAGGAGGGAGGAGGAGGAGGAGGAGGAGGAGGAGGAGGAGGAGGAGAGAGAAGAAGAAGAAGAAAGAAGAAGAAGAAGAAGAAGCAGCAGTAGTCTGGAATTCTGTAGCCCTTCATGCCCTTGCTTTTACAGCGACCTCAGTTTCGATGTCCTCTCCACGTGCGTGCTTTTGAGGAGTTCGTGTGGAGATTGCTGGTGTCGGAAAGCTCATGGGGGAACTGTCACTGGATCCACGTAGTGGCGGTCCTCTGGAGGGAGGGAGACGCTCTCACACACGTTAGCTCCGCGGACTAACCAACCTTCCTCGTCAGTAGCGGGGTTACTATGGGGTGTCCGGCGCATGTTGGATCAGAACAGGCCGCACCGAACACCACCGAAGCAACTGGGCAGCAGTGCAGAGCCTCCTCTGGTGGGTGGTGTGATTGGACATTCACAGCTCTGTGTTGATTGCCGGTGCCGGTTCTGCGGAGGGACCACAAGCCGGGGTGCAGCTGTGGACGGGGAGCCAGGTGAGGTAAGGTAATGTTGCTTATAGCCCAGCCGACTGCAGAGGGCCATATCAGGGCTGTTGCCACGTTAAAGTCAACTCACAAGTCATCAAAAAAAAAAAAAAAAAAAAACAAAAAAAAACAACAAACTTTCACACATCTCTTTAAAATACATCTTCTAAAAACGCACACCAGAAACTTCGTTAAAAATCTTTTTTTTTTCCAAAAATCTTAAATCCGCATAATGAGCGGCGGGTTGGGGGGGGGGGGGGGGGATGCCACCGAAGTGACACAGATTAGAAGGTCCAAATTTCTATGTTAAGACCAAAAGTAGAATTACTGGTCACTGAATAGGAGATCCAAATTTCTATCGTAAAACAAAAGTAGAATTGCGAAGGAAAAAAAACAAACAAACAAATTACAAAACGGACACAAGACGTTGAAACCTATTGGGTTTTTCTCAGGCAGGACAAACAACAATCAAAAACGAGGACAACAAAGATCGAACGCACAGTCACTTGTCTCTTTCGATTTCAGTGCCAAATGTGGTCTTAGGTGTTAAACTCAACCTTCAGAATGGAGCTAAAGAGAAGAGAGGCTGAACGTTTCTGCCCACCGTCACCTCGCTATAAAAACCGTTCTGCTGTAAACCCTCAACGCCAATAGCGGCATAAAGCGCTCTGTTCTAAAGCCTTTGAAAGGTGACAAGATAAAAGACAGGTGACAGGCCTCTTGTGACCGACCGGAGGATGGCAGGACTGTCACATTTCTAAGCTCTCAGAACAATACCAGCGTAAGCCTCTTGTCTTCGCCAGCCCTCGCCGACTTCCTCTCTTCTCTTCGTCTTTCTTCCTCAGCCAGAAATCCCAGATTCACCTTCGAGGGGAGATTTATGCGTATGTAATGACGAGTAATCCTACCGCTACGGTGGCCCTGTTTCTGTATCCGGAGCGCCTTGTATTTGTAAGCTCTCGCCGACAGTTGCCGTAAGACTGACTATGAGGCGCCTACATATAAAGTCCACAACTCAAGGGAGGAGATTTATAGCCCGGCCGACCGTGAAGGTCGCATCAGGACTGAAAGCAAACTTGAAAACTGAACTATCTACGTGTTAAAATGCTAAGGATTAATGATCTAAACACACACACACACACACACACACACACACACACACACGCACGCACGCACGCAGGCACGCACGGACGCACGCACGCACGCACGCACACACACACACACACACACACACACACACACACACACACACACACACACGTCAAAATGCAGAAATCAAAGACTGATCAAAAGCAAAAAATCATCTTGTCTTAGTACTGTCTCAACGCGGTAAATAAATCCTCCGTCTGTCTGCCGCCTATGCGATTTTTCCCCCGGTCAGTTGGCGCCTCTGGACTACTTCAAAGCACTAAGGAAGTATTATCTTGTGCGTAACTTTTGTCTTTTGTTTGTAAAGGTTGAAAAGGGGCCCGGAATAGCTCAGTTGGGAGAGCGCCGGACTCGTAATCTTGGTGATCCTGGGGTTGCGGGTTTGAATCTCCGCCGGGTCGTTTCGGTACAGGGAGATTTTCCCTCGGAGTCAACATTGGTTCTGACTCATTTTCCAATACAGTCCTTCAAATGAGACTATACACCGAGGTTCCGTGTGTGAACGCACGCATATAACATCTTGCACACACGTAAACCCCCATTACCAACTTTCGGAAGAGAAGGCCAGTTTGGCCGTTGGTATGGATGACACGTTTCACATAGCATGCACTCTGCGTGAAAAATCGAAAAAAAAAAAAAAAAAAAAATGAAAGAGCTGTTAAATGGAATGAACGATACTTAGACCGAATAACACGGGAAACGACTGAATGAAGCGCCAGCAGGCAGCTCTTCAGTCGGCTCTACCCAGGTAGGCAGCCCGTTGTGTAAACGAGAATGCGGATTGTAAAGCGCTTACAGCTTGGTCTCTGGCTGGGGATAGGCGCTATGCAAGTACTCTTAGTATAATATGATATAAGAAGATGTATCTGTCGACATTTTACTTATCTGTTCGGTATTGTTGAAAGAATAGGCGATGTTTTTACGCCTTGTGTCGCGTCTTCCTGTGTGTTTTCTCACGGTCTAACCAGCGCGTTGGGCCAATGCTGCCAGGTCAGACATCCGCCAAGTCGTATCCACGAGACCCTCGTCCTAACATCCTCTCATCCCAGCCTTCAATTCATTTATTCATCAGCTGCAAATCGTGCGCGGTGTGGTCTCTCGAAACTTAGCAAGATGTGCTGTAGCGTACGCAGTGACACATCCTTGATGAAACTGATACTTTCCCTTGTTTGTTTGTTTGTTTGGTTTTTTTTTTTTTCCAAATAACGCTGCAGTCTGTTTTATGTTCCCTATTTCAGAAGTTACGGCGAGCTGGGA
>JADBJO010003171.1:22500-32500 GCA_016801955.1 Conus betulinus | reverse complement strand
ACACACGAGAGAGAGAGATAGAGAGAGAGAGAGAGAGAGGAGAGACAGACAGACAAGAGAGAGAGAGAGGGACAGAAAGACAGAGATACAGACAAAAGAAGCATCCCCCCTAAGAAAAAAAATAGATAAATAAAAACAAAGACTTGCCCTAACACACACACACACACACACACACACACACACACACACACGCGCGCGCGCGCGCGCGCGCGCGCGCTAACTTTTCATATTCACGAGACGCCTATACGTTTTCTATTTTTTTTTTTTTTTTTTTTTTTGTTGTTGTCTTATTTGACTGTTTCATGCCAGAAGGTCTTAGAGGTGTACTGACGGACGCTTGGGCTGTAGGCAACTCCAAAGCCTGTACTGTCATCTCACCCCAACAAGCCACGAAGAAGACAGGGAAACATGTAGCTGGGGGGAAACATGAAACATCTGTAACTAGATACGAAAGAGTACGGAAAATATATGAAAAAAGGAGGGAATATGTAACGTCAAGAAAAAAAACCTAAATTACGGTTGAAAACAAGCATGAAAGTATGGGAATATGTAACTACCCGGGGGGGGGGGGGGGGGGGGGGGGGGGGGTACCGAAAATGTATTGACCACGCAGAAAAAAAAACCCATATCTAGACGTGAAAAGCAAATAGAAAAACATGTAATTAGCCATAAAAAAAGAAACAAACAACATGTGTAAATAGGCATGGACAAAAAATTGGGCAATGTGTGAAAAGAGAGGGAACTAGCGAGGGGTGGAAAAATCGGGAAATACGTAACTAGACGTACACAAAGTAGGCTAAAGATGCGACTTTGCAGGAAACATAATGAAATATAGAACTAAATGTTAAAAAAAAAAAAAAAAAAAGGGGAGTGTGTGTGTGTGTTGGGGTCAAGCAATAGAGAAATGTGGAACCAGCGTGAAAAAGAGAAGTTTGTAACTAGGCGTAAATCCATTCTCACATCAAAACAACAACAACAAAAAAATGTTTTTAGGAAAGAACACTTTCTATGATGGCTGCCCCATCTTTCCCCTCTTTCTCCCTCTTTCTCCCCCCCCCCCCCCCCCCCCCCCCTCTCTGCTCTCTGTCTCCCCATGCACCACGAGCAATAAAACGTCCCCTCATTGGTGGTCACTCTGTGCGACATTTATACGTTCTTCAGTGGCCGAACCGCCGTCCCCCATGCCGATAAGCTGAAGACCACCACACAGATAACGGACACACACCACACGCAACACACCACTATCTCCCTCTCGCATCACGGCGCCACTCGCCTGTCAGGCTCCTCCACTCGACTTAAGACGTTGACAAAGCGACTTGACAGGAAGAGGCCCAGTTGACGGCTGATTAGAAGAAGGCCAACAACAAGCTGAAGTCAAAACCCGCGCGGCGCCTTTGAGAGTCAAAGAATTGATATTACTGTGACTTGGCTGACGTGCCCAGGAAATGAAGTGACTCTCAACTCCCACCCACTAGGCAACAGTTCTCTCCCCCTCAAGGCAACATTTCTCTCCCCTGTCTGCTCAACCCCCCCCCCCCCCCCCCCCCCCCCCTCCCCTCTCCGTTCGCCTTCCCTCCTCGCCCTGTCTCACATCCCTCGCTTCGAGAGTTAAGACAGCTTCTAGGCGATTCTCGCTTTTATGAGAAACTCGTCTAAGGTCGCTCTGCCAGAGACATTGGAGTGAGGGGGTTATGGCGGTATATGATGAGAAAAGGTTTCCTTTCTGACCTCTAACATTTGACAACATTCATCGTTTGCATCGACAATGAGTCGGATAGTAAACGGAATGAAACTAAGACAGAGACTAGATATTTAACTGGTCCCCCCCCCCCCCCCCTCCCCCCCCCCCCCCCCCATATTTCGCGGATTTCTGTCTCCTCTTTTGCGAATGGTGATAATTAAGAGCTCGTGTCACCTGGTGTGAATGTTCAACTCAACGCAAAATCCCAGTCAATGAAACGGGGAGGCAAAATGAAATCACAAAGAGATAAAGTACACCTACAGTGACTTTCTCCTACGCTGAAACAAAGGCCAATAACTTTAAGCGACTGGCACTTACGCCATCCTTTGGCCAGCACTTAAATTAAAGACACACAAAATACGCTATATGATCCTGTACTGAGCGCCTCATAAAGTTCCTGCAATGATCAGCGCACGACGACTTCTTGTATTTGCCTACAAGCTCACGCTCTGTTAACCGTGCCGCGAAAGTTGGCATTCGAGCGGACGCTGTGAAACCTTGTCAATGTCATTTGTAGAAAGATGGACAGAAAAAAGATGGAAAGAAATCAAATAAAATGAAAACACATCCTTGCAATCCTTGCAATCACACACACACACACACACACACCACACCAAGTTCTGAAAAGGATTTTTAACGAATACAGTTTCTTATGTCGCAAAACGTATGAAAGCACGTTTTTTTTCCCCCCATATCGTGTTCTGTCTCTGTTTCCGTCTCTCTCTGTCACACAGACAGACAGACAGACAGACACACACACACACACACACACACTCTCTCTCTCTCTCTCTCCCCAATACACCTGTCAAAATTGAAGATGACAAGATGACATCATCGTACCTTCCACCCTGGCTGCTGACCCAATCCTGTCCCAGCCTGTGGCCATGCTTCAGCCTTAATCCTTTGTCACGATCTGAACCCACCCCCTCGGAAAGGCAATTTAGAAAATCATCGACCACAGTCACATGTCCAGAATCCCAAATGACGTCACAAGAATACTCGAGTGTTCGCGGCTGCTGATGTCATGTTTCTCTGCTGCTGCGGTCATCAGTGGAGTCTATTTTAAAGCCTCCCGGGCAGGGGTAGGGGTCGGCGGGTTGGGGATGCGTGTCGTGTAAGTAAGGGATAAAACGTGTGGCACGGGATGAGGGTGCTGCTGTGGAATGTAATTGCAATTGAAGTAAGCTGGTTGATCTGGATAAGCTGTTCTGTTTGCAGCTCCCCCCTCCCAGGCACTGGCTTTGTCTGCTGAAGCGCAGCGGAGCGTGGTTGCTATGAACTCTCTCTCTCTCTCTCTCTCTCATATGACGTGTGTGTGTGTGTGTGTGTGTGTGTGTGTGTGTGCGCGCGCGCGCGCGCGCGCGCCCGCGCGCGCGCTCTCTCTACTGGCTGTCAGCCCTCTCGAATTTAAGACTTAGTCCTGATATGAGGTTGGCCCATTGGTAAAGCAAGCAGTTCTCATTCAAACGTTGCGGGTTCGAATCCCGCTGTCGCCTACTATCTAAACAACAACAGCAACAACAACAACAACAACAACAACAACAACAAAAAATAGCATCGATTCCTCGATGCCCATCTTCACGAATTATCGTTCGTGATGTGAGAATACTCTCAGACTGGTCCAATCCCTCCCCCTCTCCCAACCTTCCCCCCCACCCTCTCCCCGTCCCTCTCTCTCTCTCTCTCTCTCTCTCTCTCTCTCTCTCTCTCTCTCTCTCAGATGAATATACCCGTCTGTTACATCATCAAAGGTGCGACTGGACATAGTACCTGCACGTAACTAGCGTCGACCAGCTTTTTGGAGGAGGATGGATGTTGGAAACAGAAACAAAAACAAACTGTCAGGAAGTGTGCCCAAGTTCCTGGTGGCTTGATGTGAGTGGATTTGTCAGAAAGGATATGTCGACGGAAAAAGACGGGTCGCTTATGCAAGCTTTTGAAGAAAACAGGATTTTTTCAAGTCTAGTAGATCCTCTTGTGTCCTGGCCCACCTAGTCACGGAAACCGTGCAGTGTATGTTGTATGGCGTGAATAGATGGCACAGGGTGATTGGTTTATCACCTGTAGGATGGTCAATTGAATCAGAGGACAGACTGATCGATTGCATCGTACGTGGAGGCGTTGACAAGGGCGCATGCCTCGTGATTCTTTTGTTTGTTTGTTTTGTTTTTTTTAAACTCCCAGTTTTCATAGAACAGGGAACACTTTAGAAAGGGAACGAAGAAACGCTGTCTGTGTCTGTGTGTCCCGTCCGTGGTCAAAATGTGTTCCACTCGCTCCAGACAAAACTACTGGACCGATCTTTCTGAAAATTTGTTGATATGTTCATTATGAGTCACGGATGATGCCCGACGTTTTATTATACCAGAATAGCCGTTACTAAAGCTATAAATGATAATTTTCTGATGTACAGTTTAAGCAATAACGGTTTATAAACTTTAGTGTAACCACTGTAAGCTTCTCGGTTGTATAGTGGTTAGTACCCCCGCCTGTCACGCGGGCGACCCGGGTTCATTTTCCACGCCGGGGAGAGCAGCATTTTTTTTTTTTCTTTTTCTTACATGCAAAACTTCTTACCACCCAAAGAAGAAAAAAAAGTACTATAGTGACTGATTCATATACATATATTTTTTTTCTTTTTTTGTACTACTTACTGGGAAGTACGTTTATATGCTTTGCATCTTGTTTTTCAATGACACGGGAAGTGTCAGCGGTAAACATAAAGTAAAGACCACCTATGACTGACCTGTGACAGCCTTAGCAAACCTCCAGTTGGTTAGATAGGGTGCAAATAAATAAAAAGAGTAAAAACAAAGTTTAATGTTCTGCAGAAAAAGATACTGTCTAAAAAAAAATTTACTTCAGTGAAATAATTCCTTTACTTTTCTTTTTCTTTTCAGAAGCTTTTTCCGCAGACACACCAGGGACGTGTAGTTTGTGCGTGTGTGTGTGTGTGTGTGTGTGTGTGTGTGTGTGTGTGTGTGTGTGTGTGTGTGTGTGTGTGTGTGTGTTTTTCAATTGTCAGGGGCATAGGCACGGGCACAATTTGTGTTTTTGTAAATCGACGTGAGGCTGTGAAACTGAAATGATTTTTGTGTTTCGCTCAGACCAAAAACCAGGAAAGAAAAAACTGATGTAGGTATGTGAAGACCAGATCATTTATTTATTCATATCTTTTTTTCCCTCTGCAGAAAAGGATACTGTGTGCCAGTATGTGAGGTCATTTGTGAAAAGAAAAAAAAGTATTTTTGAGTCTTGGTCAATGCTTGAAATTGAGATATGTGCATGTGCTTATGTGAAACTACAGTAGAAAAAATTTCTGTGAATAATGTAACTATATAATTACTGGCCGGTTGTGCGTTTACGTTGCCCCAGTCAAAGATAAACCAAAAGGGACGTTTTTACGATGATACCCCCCCCCCCTCTTACGATCGCTTCTTACCCCCCCCCCCCCCCCCCCCCCCCCCCCCCCCCCCCCCCCCCCAAAAAAAAAAAAAAAAAAAAAAAGGCGACATGACAAGAACTGACTTGCTCATGGAAGTAGGAAATAAGCACATGAATAAAACGAATAAATAAACGAATGAAAATGAATAAAAATAAGAAATGAAAAAAAAAAAAAAAAAAAAGCTGATTCGTTACTTGGTTACTGTAAAGCCCCATCCCTCCTCCCTCCTTCCCTCTCTCTCTCTCTCTCTCTCTCTCTCTCTCTCTCTCTCTCTCTCTCTCTCTCTCTCTCTCTCCCACCCCACCAACTCATGACCTTTTTTGTCACCCCCCCTTTCTGCTTCACAGATTGGTGCGGGTCTGGACAGAAGAGCGGATGTAGGATCCGTTTGACATTGTGGAGGACTGCGTTCTCCCTAGTGCCCTTCTCGCCTTTTTTTTTTTTTTTTTTCCGTTTGTTTGTTTTCAGCACTGTTCACTACACTCGACTGTTTCACAACCAAACACTTGGAACTGTAACTGAACATGTTTCTAACCCAGCCTCTTCAGTTACCTCTCAGTCCGTGCTGATGTAGAATTTCACAAACCTAGGGATTTTTTTTTATTTAGTGGTAGCAGGCTAAGGTTCTGCTTTGACGCTTTGTTTCTTTTCTTTTTTTTTTTTTTTTATTGTACTCCCAGTTCTTATAGAACAGGGAGTACTTTAGAATGGGAACGAAGAAATGCTGTGTGTGTGTGTGTGTGTGTGTGTGTGTGTGTGTGTGTGTGTGTGTGTGTGTGTGTGTGTGTCCGTCGTGGTCAAAATGTGTTCCACTCGCTCCAGGCAAAACTACTGGGCCGATCTTTCTGAAAATTTGTAGGTATGTTCATTATGGGTCACGGATGATGCCCGATGTGTTATTTTACCGTTATATCCGTTACTAACGGCTGTAACGGCCTGAAACGGTTTTTTCTTATTTATGAAATAAATCAGAAAGTACTCTGCCGATCTTTGTGAAACTTAGCAGGTATGTTCACTATGGGTTACGGATGATGCCCGAGGTTTATTTACCGTTTATAGCCGTTACTAACGGCTATAACGGCCCATAACGGTTTTTCTTATTTATGGAATACCTCAGAAAGTAGGTCTACTTGGCCAATCTTTCTGAAAATTTGTAGGTATGTTCATTATGGGTCAGGGATGATGCCCGATGTTTTAGTTTGCCGTTATAACCGTTACTAACGGCTATAACGGCCCCTAATGGTTTTTCTTTCTTTACGGAATATCTCAGAAAGTATCAGCTGATCTTTCTGAAAATTTGTAGGTATGGTCATTTTGGGTCACGGGTGATGCCCGATGTTTTAGTTTACCTTTATAGCATTTACTAACGGCTATAACAGTCCGTAACGGTTCTTCTTTTTCATGGAATATCTTAGAAAGTATGTGGCTGATACTTCTGAAAATTTTTTGTGGTATGTTCATTTTGGGTCACGGATGATGCCCGAAGTTTACCGTTACAGCCGTTACTAACGGCCCCATAATGGTTTTCTTCTTTATGGAAAATCTCAGAAAGTACTTGGCCGATCTTTCTGAAAACTTGTAAATATGTTCATTATAGGTCACAGATGATGGCCGATGTTTACCGCAATAGCCATTACTAACGGCTGCACCAGCCCAAGACGGTTTTTCCTCTTTACGGAATATCTCACGCGTATTCAGGATCAACTGGGTGTAAGTTTATATGCTTTGCATCTTGTCTGGTTTGTGCTTGTTCTTGTGTATAACTGCAGTCCTTCTGAAGTGCCCGAGTTCAGCCTTGTCTCTCAGAGCCTTTGTCTAATAGGATACGCGACTATGTGATTCTCGTTCATGGACTGGTGCGCATACGCAAGCATACACACACACACACACACACACACACACACACACACACACACACACACACACACGTATGCATGCATGCACACGCGCGCGCACAGAGAGAGAGAGAGAGAGAGAGAGGGAGGGGAGAGGGAGAGGGAGAGAGAAGAACGCGCACTCTGGGTCGGAATATGGCTACCTTTGATGAAAAAAAAAAAAAGGGATACAGGTGCAGAATCTCACCAACAGTGAACCAACCTCGGACTTTCTAGCCAAAGAATGGTGATGAAAAGAAAGAAAGAAAGAAAGGAAGGAAGGAATGAAGGAAGGAAGGGAGAAGAAAGACAGACAGAAAGTAAGCAATCAAGTTAGGAGGGATGGAAGGAAGGAAGGAGAGCGGAGGGGGGAAGGAAGGAAGAAAAGACCAGAAAAAAAGATACACATGAAAAAGGAGAAGGAAAAGAAAGTGAAGAAAAAAGATGAACGAGGTCCCAACGGTGTCCCTGTACTCTACCAAGTACTGTGCATCTAGCTGCCAGTCGCTAAAAGCTACTACCCCTACCCAGTACTACTGATATCCGATATAGGGATGGTGTCTGCAGGTCATAAGTGACTGCTAATGGACGATCTGGCCAATGGGAAGATCAAATGAGTCCAGACAGCTTCCTGTTATACAGGAGATCAACCTCGTGGTTTCCGCGGTAAAAGCCGTTTGTAGTGATGGCTCATGGCGTTTTCTGTTGGTCGCGGAACACTTTTGCTGTTTGACAGCCAAACAATATGGCGACGCCAAACAACGTGTGGCTGCACACCAAAAAAAAATACATGCGTCAAGGCCTTCCTTAAGGAGTCAAGTGTTTAATAGATGGGCACAATCAGATTGTTTTGAGAATTTTTTTCTTCATTATGTCTGAAAGTTGATTTGTTTTTTTCTTTCCATATGCCTATCAAGGTACATATCAGCTGATTCCAAGCAGACAGATTGACATGACAGGAATGGAACTATTTTGGGGCAAACACACGGCGCAAAGGTAGGGTCACGGTGAGTGCGAAGGCAGTGAACTGTGACGTCAGGTATGGAGTAGTTCGTGTATTTCTAGACTGTGAATGATTTTATCGGCAGAATTCGCTAAAAACAAGTGAAAAGATTGGTAGGGAGTTTTTAATCTGATCTATTATCGGTTTAATATATTTTTTTTTGGCTCAGAAAGCTGACATAGATCATTGTGTGGGCAAAATCCTAATGGTGGCGTGTGGCCACTTATACTGTTCGACAGCAAAAACAACATGGCGACGCCAACGATTTGCAAGATCTCGTCGCAGATCAGTTTTTGCTGACAGCGGTTTCAAATGTAGTGAAAGAGAGCGATTCGGAAACGGAATATGTTGTGCATTATTAAAAAAAAAAAAAAAGAAGAAGAAGAAATAGAAACGGAAACGGGGGAAAAAAACGATAAAAAAAGCTTTCCCAAGGACATAACCGTATGAAAAGACTGCATAAATTTTCTTTGTACGTGTTCTCTCTCTCTCTCTCTCTCTCTCTCTCTCTCTCTCTCTCTCTCTCTGTGTGTGTGTGTGTGTGTGTGTGTGTGTGTGTGTGTGAATAAAGTCGCACGCAAAGTACGTTTGGACCACAAAACAACAAAATCAAATCTGAACGTTACTGCATACTTATCGACTGTTCATTTGGTGCCTGTCGCGACCTTGGTATTGAAGAAAACCACCATGGGACTGATGCGGTGATAGCCGCCATTTTGTTTCAGCTGTAGCCGCCTTCCAACCCTCGCTTGAAAAACGCTGTCAACGGATTTGCGCATGCGCCATGAGTCACGCTGCCTCGTAGCCTCAGTGGCCGTGATCCTGCTAGCAGCTTTCGCTTCAGAACACAGGCCAGCATTTTCTGCTTCGTCGGTTCACTTTGTTTTCGCGCCGATTGGAGATCACTGAGCTGTGTAGGTTCTTCTCTACTTGAAGTTAGCTACGCTGACATTCACGTTTCTTTCTTTTTTTTCATCTTCCTTTTTTTCTTTATTTTTGTTTTGTTTTTTCTTTGTTTTCTCTTCACTTTGTTCCCGTGTGAGAAAGGTTTGAATAAAAATCACTTTGTAGAAACACACGTTTTGTCCCATAAACTTTGCAAATTTTTTTCGCTCTATCTCTTTCTTTCTGATTAGGGAGTGTTCGACAGACATGTGGAATACATTATTCAGAAATTGAACGAACTTTCAAGACAAGAGATCTTCACTTTAAACACATGGGCACACGAACTTTCAAGACAAGAGATCTTCACTTTAAACACATGGGCTCAGTCGTTTGTTTTGCTAGCGGTACAAGTTCCATAACCAAATGGCTGCAGAGCTATAAAGTGTTGTTAAGAGGATCGCCGTGTCCACTGCATGGCATTCTAAACGGCGCACCCTGACCCGAGACCGCGGCACCCACCTTTTTTCCCAATCACGTTTCTTCCCAGTCATATTTTGCTTAATGTTTGGTAATTTGTCGTAACATTCTGTGCATTATTTCTAAAATAATAATATTGTTGTGATGAATATGTCTATTTCGGGTTGTTTAGGTGATATATTGCTTCAGATAACAAAAAATGTTGTTGTAAACACCATAATTCCCGGGAAGAAAACCGTCGATCACCGGTGATCGAAATTCAAGGGAAAGAACTGAAGACATTTCACCCAAATCACGTTTCATCCTATTGAGTTTCACCAAGTCACGTTTCACCCAATCACGTTTCATCTGATTACGTTTCACCCAAGCACGTTTCATCAAATTACGTCTCACCCAATCATGTTTCCTCTAATTACGCTTCACCCAATCATGTTTCATCAAATTACGCTTCACCCAATCACGTTTCATCTAATTACGCTTCACCCAATCATGTTTCCCTCTAATTACGCTTCACCCAATCACGTTTCCTCTAATTACGCTTCACACAATCATGTTTCCTCTAATTACGCTTCACC
>JADBJO010003171.1:5000-17500 GCA_016801955.1 Conus betulinus | reverse complement strand
GGTTTAAAGAGTCACTTGACTAAGTGTGTGTGCAGGTGCATGTTTGCATGCCAGTGTGAGCGCGTGCGTGCGCGTGTATGTTTATGTATATGCGTGCACAAGTGTGCGTGTCTAACATACCTATTCCTTAGATAGATCAAAAACCAAAAGTTAATGATTATGCCAGAGACCTCTGGCAGGAGGATTGGAACACACAGACGGATAAAAAAAACTCTTTCAGATCCGTCCAAACCTAAAAGAGTTCCTCTCATCCACGTCTGGTGGTCGTAAAGAAGAAACGGTTCTATGTCGGCTGCACACCGGCCATTCGTCTTTTACTCATTTATACCTTTTAAAGAGTGAAGAAGCTCCGTGGTGCATTCCATGTCATGTGCCACTCACAATGAAACATATTCTTTTAGAGTGTTGGGACTTGCATGATGTGAGGCATAAACATTTTACAGCAGATTCCATAAAGACCTTGTTCAGAGATGTCCCGCCTGACGCGATCTTTGAATTCCTGAAAGAGACTAACATTTTACATCGGATCTGAGGTTTAATAGTGGAAAGATTTTTAACAAGGTTTCGGATGGGTTTTTAGATGATGCATTTTAAAGAGTTGTGTGAATGAATGACTTGTGAGTTGATTTTAAAGTGGTGATAACCCTGATATGCCCCTTGGCGGTCGGCTGGGCTATAACCAACATTACCTTTAACGAAGTGTGCGTGCACACGTATCGGATCTTCTCTTAAAACTGTAACGTAATTTGTTATTTATCCCAATCAGTCTGATTGATTTTTTTTTTTTTTTGAAGAATCTTTACAATAATGGAGTCTAGACGACTAAGGAGTTTGGTTATTCGCCCATACTGCTGCTAGTTCTCCTCTCACTGAACGATTTCCAGCAACAACATATTGCATAATCGACACTGTTGGTTCCCCCTCAGTGGACTTCTCACACCCCGGAAACTGGGCTGCACGTCTTCTGAACGAACCACTAACATGCGTGACCAAGTCACGTTCTGACGACCAACTACACTTGCCCCTCTGGACTCACTGAAGTACCCCGATGAACAATGCAGTTGGCACAGATCACCGATTTCCGACGATATATACAATACTTCTTAAATGAAGTTACGAGTGATTTTTACTTGAAGTTTGAACGATTCTTCTTTATTCATTTTTTTTTTTTTATTAAGGTAGAAAAAACACATCCTCCGAAACAAATTCTGCTCAGATTAGAATAGAATGTCCGCTTTATCAAAACACCCGTGCTAAGACAATAGGTCTTCTATCTACCGTTATTGGGAGTTATGTCCAGACTCTATTATTTGGTTGGGAGGAAGAAAGCATAGCAATGTTTCAAGAGGCAGAAAGATCATCATATTTGCATTTCTCGTCGATTTTCACGAAATTAAATTTGTAACGTAGTACTTTGTATTTCCAGCTGTGCCCTTTAGCACGCGCGCACGCGCGCGCACACACACACACACACACACACACACACACACAAACGCACGCACGCACGCACATACACAGACAGTGTGCGAGCGCGTGTCCGCACGCGCGCGCGCTCCTATGTACACACGCTCACATATACCCATGTTGACATTAAACACTGAGATTGACGGGGTAGATTCAAAACATGATTTTACACGACTCACACAAACTAATGACGCCCTTGGTGAACCGTTTATCTGATTCTCTTCCTTGGAATCATCTTTTTCAAGAATCTTCAGAGTTGCCTCATGTCTCTGCCTATTTCCACTGTGGCTTTTCCTCGGTGTGTGTGTGTGTGTGTGTGTGTGTGTGTGTGTGTGTGTGTGTGTGTGTGTGTGTGTTTTCGTCTTCATCTGTGTGGTTTGCTTGTTGTATTTTCATTTACCCACTGTTAGTCCAACATTCTTATTTTCAATTATTCTATCAATTTTCGATTGCAGTCAAAATGTGTAAATTGTGATGTAAGTTGAGTTTGTGCTGATAGCTTTGGCTTGTTGTGCTCACAGTTCTTCTAACTGTCACTGCAGTATTCTCTGAATAAAGTTGGTCTAAAACAAATAAACACTGCTCGCCGATTTACGACTGAGACAGATCCTGAGGACTACACAGTTGGCACTGATTTGAACAGGATGCGTATTTCAAGTTCAATAATAATCGTCAAAATGTCACTTTGAAATTTCCTAGGCATCGTGAACTTGGACACTATGTCCGTGCAGAATGGGAGAATAAAAATTTGGATCAACCTGGCCACGATCTGATTTCACTGTGGGTGCTGTCAACCAGTGACAAACGGATTAAAAAAAAAAAAAAAAACTTGTTGTTCAATAACAGGAGAGCCTCACTGTGGTTACTTCCCTTAACGCGAACGCGAACCCAACATGTCGAGCGATTCTCTCACATCTATGTACGAACTGTGCCTCGCCGAGATAGGTATAACTCAACGAAGTGGGATCTCGAACTTAAAGGTCGCGTGAGAGAGAGAGAGAGGAGAGAGAGAGAGAGAGAGAGAGAGAGAGAGAGAGAGAGAGAGAGAGAGAGAGAGAGAGAGAGAGACAGACAGACAGACAGAGACAGAGACAGAGAGAGAGTAGTAATGCTCATAGCCCAGCCGACCGCAAAGGGCCATATCAGGGCCGTCACCGCGTAGAAGTCAACTCAAAAGTCATTTAAAAAAGAAAATCATTCACACAACCCTTTAAAATACACGTTCTGAAAACACACACCGGAAATTTCGTTAAAGATCTTTCTTCCGTAAAATTTTTTTAGATCAAAAAAAAAAAATGTTGATCTCTTTCAGAAATTCAAGATCACGTCAGGTGGGAGATCTCTGAATGAGGTTTTCAGGGAGTCTGCTGTCAAATGTGTAGGTCTCACACCATGCCAGTCCCAACACTCTAAAAGAGTATGTCTCACTGTGAGTTTTACGTGACATGGAATGCACCACGAAGCTTCTTCACCTTTTCAAAGATGAGAAGGTCGCGTGATAAAGAACAAAAGACAAGGATTGTCAAGATGGCCTTGATCGCAGAACCAACCCGATCTTGGTTTTGCGATAAACAGAAAAAAAAGTAGGCTGCGTTTCATTTAACGGCGGTCGATCGTCAAGCTGCGGTTAAGATGCTTTCCAACTATTCCCAGTCTACATCCTGTTGTCTGTGAAACAAGCCTGCCTTAACAAATGTCTGTTCTCACTCAGATTAGACACCTGTTGCTGCCTCTGAATCGGGAACACATTAATACTGGGCGGTCTTTGGTCAGACCACACACGTGTTGGCTGCCTTTGAAAGAGGAAAACACATCAATGATTCTCTGCTCTTTGTCAGGGGACATCATTCTGTTTGCTTTTGAAACAGGAACTCGTCCATCTTTCCCCATCCCCAGTCAGGCCACATCCGTGAAACCTTCGCAACGGAAGCACGTGTATCTACCCCTTTCATTGGTCACTTATCTTAGTCATTTGTTTATTCGTATTGCTTATATATATATATAGTTCAACCGATCACATTTACCTTCTCTTGAGAGAGTGGAGGAAAGCGGGGTGATGGTGGTGGGGGCGGTTAGGAAAAGGAGGTGGGATGGTGTGGGGGGAAGGCGGGGGGTGGGGGTGGGGGATGGGGCTGTAAATATGTTGAGAAACGAATTTCGTACAACTTTTTTTTTTTTTTTTTTTTTAAATCAAGTTCAGAAAACACTCAAAACGCAAATGGATTCTTGGGAGTGAAAAGACCAGGTTTTCGTTAATCAACACGTGAATCCCAACGACTCTGACTGCCCCCCCCCCCCCCCCCCCCCCTTCCCCACCTTCCCCCTACCAACCTCTTTCCCCCACTCTCCTGCCCCTCCCCCCCCCCCACCTCCAACCCCCAGGTCTACGTAACCTTTCACACCCATCCCCAACCCTACCCCTTCCGAATCCATCAGAAGTCATGTGGGTTTTTCTGCCCCGACCGGCTCCTACCAGAGTTGAGTTTGCTGCGGGCTCAGTTGGGAAGACTGGGACCACACAGTCGAGTTTCATCCACTTAATGGATGCGTTTCTGAGAGTGTTGCTCAAATTTCCTGACCAACACTGCAGGTGCCTGTATCTCTCGGGCCTGGTTGACGCCGGGATATATTATGAAAGGAAGCGTAGAGTACAGCCCTGTCATGTAGTCTCAGACCGAAATGGAAATCCGTAGCATCATCTTAATCATCCTCATTCTCATCGATCAGCATAAAAAAAAAAAGTCTTAAATTCTGTGGCCCTTCATGCCCTGCTCTCATGGTGACCTCAATTTCGATGTCCTCTCCACGTCTGTGGCCTTGGTTTGGTTCCGTCGGGGTCACCGGTATCGGCGAGTCCATGGGGGCTGTCGTTGGACGGACGTGGTGGCGCCCTCCGGAGGGAGAGCTCACTCACGCCGGCTCCGCGACTAAGCAATTATTGTCGTCAGTAGGGGGCTTAGTAGGTGGTGTCCTGCGTATGTCAGATCAGAACAGGCGCCACTGAACACCACCGAAGTGACTCGGCAGCAGTGCAGTGTCTCCTCCGGTGGGTTGCCTCTTGACGACTCGACATTGACTGCTCCCTGTGGATTGCCGGTGCGGGGCTGCGGCGGGGCCGACCGGGCTGTGGCTGTGACGGGGTGTCGGAATGAGCGGCGTGGGTGCACTGCCTCTGAGGTGGCGCAGAGGTTGGACAGCAAAAAAAAACCAACACGTACTTGCCACACACATACCGATCAATGTTTTACGACATATCCACAATGTTTGATGCTAATATAATGAGAGAACATTGACAGTCCAGCACTCATGTGATGTCTTAAAAAATCTTGATCAATAATAATAATGATAGTAACAAAATTAATAATAACAGTAATAACAATAATAATGATGATAACAATAATAATGATGATAATAATAGCAATGATAACGGTAATAAAAGTAACAACAATAATGACGATGATGATGTTGATGATGATGATAATGATAATAGTAATGATGATGATGATGATGATGATGATGATGATGATGATGACGGTAATGATGATGATGATTCTTTCTTTCTTTCTGCGTACGCAGGCTGATACTCCTGCGGACACTGCTAGAGAGGCAGTGGAGTGTTGTGTGAATGACCGTTTTTTTTTTTTTTATCCCGCCATTAAGGCAGCCATACTCCATCCTCGGGGAAGGTGCATGCTATGTGTAACATGTCATTCAGACCAACGGCCAAACTGGCCTTCTCTTCCGAAAGTTGGTGATGGGATTTCATGTGTGTGCAAGATGTGCGTGCGTTCACACACGGTACCTCGGTTTATAGTCTCATTCGAAGGACTGTATGGAGAATGGAGTCAGAACCAAGGTTAACTCCGAGGGAAAAAATCCCCCTGTACCGAAATTCGAACCCGCAACCCCAGGATCACGAGTCCGGCGCTCTACCAACTGAATTGAAAGGTCTTCTCTCGATCACACTTCTTGCGTGTATGTTTTTTCTGCTTTGCATATATGTTATTTCGATTTTTCCTTTTTACGCTGTGCTTTTTGTCTCAGTTGTTATAGCTGGGTGTACTGAGGAAGAAGACGAAGAAAAAGAAGAAGGAGAAGAAGAAGGAGGAGGAGAGGAGGAGGAGGAGGAGGAGGAGAAGAAGAAGAAGAAGAAGAAGAAGAAGAAGAAGAAGAAGAAGAAGAAGAAAAGAAGAAGAAGAGATGATGATGATAAAAGAATGAAGAAAGAAGAAGAGAAGAAAAGGAAGAAGGAAGAGGAGGGGGGAAAGATAGAAAGAAAGAAAGACAACAATTTCACTGGGTTCATAGTCATCTACTGATGTCCCTTTCAGGCTCGGTGGCAAGGCGCTGAACTGTCTTACAAGGCAGTAGCGCGCCGTTGAACTACTCCAGTCCCAAACCTTGCCGGCGGTCGAAAGGCTCAAGCCAGAATGCAATTTCCCTGAAACATTTCGTTGGGGACGTCCTCCTATATTGTCGTGTGCTTGCACGAGGCGTAAAACAGCCCATGCATAACAGAAAACTGAGACAGTGACACGGACCTCTATGCCTTTGACACACACCCTCTCTCTCTCTCTCTCTCTTTCTCTCTCTCTCTCTCTCTCTTGTGTGTGTGTGTGGTGTGTGTGTTGTGTGTGTGTGTGTGAGAGAGAGAGAAAGAAAAGAGAGGAGAGAGAGAGAGAGATGGGAGAGTTATGACGGAACGGATGTAAGCCTTCCTATCACTTTTTCGGTCCCCCGGGTTTTAAACAACTGGAACCATTAGAGGCACAAGATATGAAACGAGCATGAATTGTCTGTCTGTCGCTGAGGTCTGTCTGTCTCCTAGTGAGACACGATAGATTATTTCGAAAGCATGAATTTCTGTCTGACAACTGGTCTGTTGGTCTGTCTGTCTCTCGTTTCGGTTATTTCGTTCTCATGGTTCAAAAGAAGACGATTTCATTATGTGCAAACAACGTTTTAAACGGGCACGTAAAGCAATGAATTCTGTTCCTGCTAATGAATATGAAGTACGACGAATTGTGAATTATATAGACAGCCTAGTCCATTGGGCCACAAATGGGTGACACCTACTCGTATACAAGCTGTGGATTCTGAGCTGGAACTAAATTTGAATTCTGTTCTCAAAAGTCGATTGAGTACACTTGTCACCAATCAATTTAATTTCATTTGCAAAATCATGGTTGAATTAATGTAAATCGTTGTACAACTGTATTCCTATGCGTATTTGATGCGTGATCTTCGCGTTGAAATATATCGACAGCGAGATGTGTTCTTAAATTGGGGTATGCCGTACAACTACTCCATACAGACTTTGATCTCAGCCAACGAAGGGTTAAAGAGTAACTAGATATTGGGGCATGGGAAAATTACCGTTGTACAAAGAGCCACCACTCACTTTCACTGCGTGCGTGCGTTGCGTGCTTGAAAGACTGAAATTTTGTTTCGCGTGACTTTGCGCGCGCGTCTTGGTCGTGGATATAAGTATGGCAAAAAGACCTAGCTATTAAACAGACACTTTGGATCAGTTCAAGGAAGGAAAGACGACGACACGATTGGCAGGGCTTCGCCCCTAAATGTCACGCCGAGCCAGCCCATCGTGCCATTTCAACTGCCTTATGGCCACCATGCTTTGACTGTAATTTTCGTTCGAAACCTGCTTGTCGATGTGCTTGCGCGATTCCTGATGGTGTGCGACACGTGTCACTTTCTTAAAATTCGTAATCGTACGACAATAGAAAGAGTAAACAGACATTTTCATCAGTCTTTCAAAGCAAGGTCGATATCGATCACGAGAGTTTATGTACCTGATTATTGTCATTCCGAGAGCCAACTCCTCTCATTCCTCTCTCCGTTGGCCATTCCATCCATTCTCTCCTCATCTCTCCCTCCCTCTCTTTCCACCTCCTCTGAACTCTCCTCCTCTCTTAGCGCCAATCTCCTGATCTCCCTTGGACACTCCCTCTCCTTCTCCGGCTAACTCTCTCTCTCAAAGAAAAACGGGACTAAAGCTCCCTCTCGATCTTGCAAGCAAATCGATATCGCAATTTCAGTTTTATGGTACCTTATGTATTATAGTCTCTATCTCTCTCTCCTCTCTCCTCTCTCTCTCCTCATCTCTCTCTCTCTCCTCTCTCTCTCTCTCTCTCTCTCTCTCTCTCCTGAGCTTCCCTTTCCTTTCTGAGAAACAGCAAATGCACTGCAGAAAAAAACTGGCGATTGCGGTTTTATTGCACACATGGGTGATTATACAGGACTGTTGTCATCATTTGGCCTTCGTCAGCGCTTCAATTGTTTCTTAGCACACATCAATCCAAATACATCATGCCCGTTTGCTCTGTTTTCACACACACACAACACACACACACACACACCACACACACACACACACACACACCTAGCAACACGACACATGCAGGCACACGCAAGCACAAATACAGACACGCGCGCGAGTACACACACACACACACACACACACACACACACACACACACACACACACACACACACACAAATCCACAGACACATACAAACTCTCTCGCGCGCGTGCACATACGCACGTTCACATGCACACACGCGCACACATAGAGACACACACAGAGACACACAAAGAACACAACACACACACACACACACACACACACACACACACACACACACACACACACACGCACACACACACGCACCATATCACTCCACACTGTTCGTTTCTTCTTTCGAACAGTTTCCGAGTAATCATTTATGGATGTGTATGTCCCCTGAGTATTTGTTGTTGGTCAATGTCATTGATAAATCAACACCTAAGTCCCCTGAGTAAATAATTTATTGTTTGTCAACGTCATTGATAAATCAACACCCATGTCCCCTGAGTTTTGCTGTTGGTCAACATCATTGATAAATTAACACCCATACTCGTACGCACGAGGAAAGCACATAAACGCACTTTTGTTAAACACTTCTAATCCTTTTCCCCTCCCCCCTCCCCATTTTCCTCTCTCCGCCCCCCTCTCCCGCGTTCATTTTTCTCTTTAAAGTTTTAGAAAATGGTTAGCTCTAATGTTCCACGAAGCAGAAGAAAAACGCAAACCTAAAAACAACGCATACCCTATCTAGGTCGATAAGATTCAAACCACCAGCATTTATTCACCCTGTTTCCCTGGAAAGACCCTTCATTTTTGAAAAAGGTGTAGACTTATCCTATGGAAGCACGATAGAGTCAAAAAGCGATAATGGCTGTGTCACAACTAGTTTCCGATCCCTTGCAGTCTCCGAAGATCACGATTGCTTTTGCCTAGTTTTCTTTGGACAATAGCTGCTATCCTTTTTTTTTTCCCGGAGTAAAAACAGGCTATGATCGCGACAGAAATGCCGTTAAAGGGGAAATCAGCTGTGACTGCCGTGCACCATAACAAGCTGAAAGAGTCGGGGTCTGTGAAAAGGGACAACACTCGCGATGCCTATGGAAAACACAGGGAAACATAGGCCTATTATTATCCTATGGAAAACACAGGGAAACATAAGCCTATTATCATCCTATGGAAAACACAGGGAAACATAAGCCTATTATTATCCTATGGAAAACACAGGGAAAACATAAGCCTATTACTATCCTATGGAAAACACAGGGAAACATAAGCCTATTATTATCCTATGGAAACAAGATCTAGTTGCAAAGTGAGGCGACTGCAGGCGGGAAATCTCAACAAAAATTGAAAAATGATTTATAAGGCTCTGCCCCCAAAACGTAGACATCGAATCCCAAGACAAAACACACGACGCGTTTCGACCTCTTAGGTCTTCTTCAGGGCAAGATACACAACACCCAGGACAACCAAAATGAACGAGCAAACCACTTATCTTCATCCTATGTGTTGAATCAACGCCCATCTTGCGCCGAGCCGGATGAAGGTAAGTGATTGCTCGTTCATTTTCGTTGTCCTAGGAGTTGTATATCTTGCCTGAAGAAGAAGACCTAAGAGGTCGAAACGCGTCGTGTTTTGTCTTGTAATTCGTTTGTCTACATTTTTGGCTGGAGCCTTGAAAACTGTTTTTCAGATTTCTATGGAAAAGCAGTTTTGCTCCTCAGGACTACGACCTTAGCCCCGTTTGCCTGAAGGATAAAAGATGTCTTCGCAGAAAACCCCCCAGCTATTATTGGCTATGACAGCACACTAGCTTTTTTCTTTAAGCCGATATAATGGCTGCTTTCCCAGGAAAACGGGCCACTGTCCTTCAGGAAAACGGGGGAAGGGGTGGGGGGGGGTAAACTGTTGTCTTTGAGGATCACAGCTGGTTTTCTGAGAATAATAGCTGTTTTCCTGTTTTTTTTTTTCCTTCTAAGAATGACAAGTGTTTTCCCTATTTTTTTTTTCAAAGAAAATAGTTATCAACGTGTCATCCCGTAGGTTGATGATTGTACCCCCCCCCCCCCTTCCCTCCCCACGTGGGGAAACAGTTATTTGCCGTAAAGAAAAACAAAACAAAACAAAAAACGGAAAACAATTAAGATCTCCGGAATCACGAGTATTTTCCCTTTCTGTCGACCACATGCGCGCTTGTTATGGTAAACAGCCATCATAGTCTTTTTTTTTTTTTTTTTTTTTCCTGATAACAACTTCTTCCTCGCGATAATAGCAGATTTACTCAGGGAAACAAAGGATAACAGTTACCATCCTCAGGAACATTGAAAAAATAAGTTTGATCCTCTGGGAAAAAAAAAAAAAAGTGGAAACAGTTTGTGATCCCGAGGAAAATAGTTGCTGTCCTGTGATGATATTTGTCTGCCCCTCTTTCCGCTTAAATCATCGAGGAGCACAGCCGTTTTCCTGAGGAAAAAAAAAGTTATTATCGTCTCTGCTCTCAAAAGCGACTATGGCATTTTTTTTCCCCTGTTAACGACGTTTTCCTCGCAATAATACCTGTGTTCTTTAGGAGAACGAGGATAAAGGTTGCCGTCCGAAGAACAATGGAGAAAGCGTTTGTGATCCTCAGAAGCGGGTAAAAAAAAAAAAAAAAAAAAGCAGGTCTCGGGAAGACAGCGAAAACAATTGTGAGCCCGAGGAAAATGGTTGTGGTCTTCGGGATAATAACCGTTGTCCTTCTTTTCGCTGTTTGTTTGTTTGTTTGTTTTCGATTATCGCAGCTGTCTTCCAGAGGAAAATAACTATTGTCGTCTTTAAACATTAGTATGTTCCCATATTCGGCTTAAAGAAGCCAGTATGTTCCCATCTGTGTGTGTGTGTGTGTGTGTGCGTGTGTGTGTGTGTGTGTGTGTGTGTGTGTGTGTGGTGTGTGTGTGTGTGTGTGTGTGCGTGAGAGAGAGAGAGAGAGAGAGAGAGAGAGAGAGAGAGAGGGGGGGGGGAGGGAGGGATGAAGGGAGAAAAAGAAGAACAAGAACAAGAAGTACAGGAAAGAAAGAAAAGAAAGAAGGAAGAAAGGCAGGAAAGAAAGTAAGAAGAAAGAAATAAAAAGAAAAAGAAAAAAAAAGAAAAAGAAAAAAGAAGCGCGAAGGTCCTACAATGAAATGGGACCCGACTGAGAGATTAGCCCCAAAGGCCAAAAGTAGATGTCGCTGACTGCCCCCTGTTTGTTATTTATGGCCCTCAAGACGGAAACGGGAGGGGCGGCTGGATATAGGGTAGGGACAGGGAGGAGGAGATAGGGACCGGATGGGGCGTGTGTGTGTGTGTGTGTGTGTGTTTGTGTGTGTGTGTGTGTGTGTGTGTGTGTGTGTGTGCCTGTGCCGCAAGAGCCAAGAAGAAGAGAAGAAGAAGAAGAAAAGGAAGAGTGAAAGAAGTTTGGAGGTAGTGGGTGGGGGTGGGTGCGAGTGAAGGGTGGGGGCTGGGGGCTTGAGCGGAGGTTCTGGGGGGAGAGAGAAGGGGGATAAAAGGAACGTAAAGAAACGTGATGGGTGAAGGATGAGAGTGAAAGATTTAGAGAGAGAGAGAGAGAGAGAGAGAGAGAGAGAGAGCGTGGAAAGGGGGTTGGAAAGGGAGGGGAAGGGAGGGCAAGTGAGTGGGGGAGGGTAAGGAGTGTGTGTGTGTGTGGGGGGGGGGGTGTTAGAGGCGGGGGGGGGGGGGTTGGGGTGTTAGGAGGCGGGGGGGGGGGGGGGGGGGGGGGGGGGGGGGGGGGCTAGAGGTTCATAGACAGAGCCGAGAGTGGTGTACCTTTATCTGTGGGTCACTGAAGGGTCAGTGAGAAAACAGACGCCATTCTTTTTTCTTTCTTTTCTTTCTTTATTTTTTCCCCTTTCTTTCGGCAGTCCGTCGACCCAGCGGTCGGTCTTGACTGTTTTGGGCACTGATGCAATCCTGGGAGCCTCAAATGTTTCAGGGGATATAGACACACAGGAGGAGACAGACAGACAGACCGTGTCCTGGTCAGTGGACCTCTCGCCGCTTAAGATTAGGCTTTCAACACGGTCTCCAACATGAAATATCCGCCAAGTCGTTTTTCTTTTTTCCAGTAATTCTCAGGTTTAACCCCCCCCCCCCCCCCCTTCCCCACCGAAGAAGATCATAAGGCTGACAGGAAAAAGCATCCTAGGAGAATGGAATGGTGAGAGGCGCGGTAAGGGATGAGAGACAGGAGGGTGTTGGAAAGGGGGAGGGGGGGGGGGGGGGGGGAGAGGAAGACCTTCGACTAGCTCCTACACTGATGTCCACGAGAACGAAAACACGGTGAGACGGGTATCGAAATTTTAACCTCTTCTGTGATACATGCAACTTAAAGAAAAATGTCCAGAGAGCTAAAGATCCCATGGCCTAATCGTGGTAGGGGAGGAGAACTGTCAGAGATTCACCGAGTATAGGGCACAGCAGAAGGAAGGCCGTAGCCTATCCCTCTCTTTCCGCCACCTTACCGTCCCTGAGCTGAATCAGGTACCCATTGACTGATGGGTGGACAGACAGAGGGTTTTCAAGCCGAAAAAAAAAATCCGACGTGTCGTTCGAACTCGCAGCCGTCAGCTTCCCGCAGACAAACGCTCTCTCACCATTTGACCTTCGTGTAGGCAACGCACATTACACGTTCTA
>JADBJO010003170.1:239666-244971 GCA_016801955.1 Conus betulinus | reverse complement strand
TGGTTCTGTCTTTTGGGTTCCACATTTCACGTGTGTATAACGATTTTCTGCCTTTCTATACATTGTCTTCTTTTCCCCCACTCCCGTCACTCTCCCTCCCCTCCCCCCTCTTTCCTCCCCCGTCTCCCTCTCCACACCCACCCCCCCCCTGGTCACCCATTCTCCAGTCCCGCAGTGGAAAAATTCCTTCTCATACAAGGTTCCACTTCCTTACAAACAAGTTCTTTAATGGATGCAACAGGGCTGGCATCATTGTCCTTAGGCGTTCAGCTGAGGATCTGTAAATGCGTCAGCCCACTGACCGAAGTCTGTGATGAGGATCTGGTCATGCTTCAGCACTGAAAATGGCAAGCTGTAAAGGGATGAGGATTCTTGGTTTGGTCAAGACAACTGAATGCAGGGGGCTGTAAAGAGTGATGATCTGTAGGGTGCGGTCCAGCAACTTAACGAAGTCTGTAAAATGAGGGATCCGTTGTGGTGGGGTCGGCGAGGGCAGGGAGGGGGAACTGAATGCAGGCTGTTAAATGAAGGAATCTGTATGGGGTGCATCACTGACTAAAGGGGCTGTAAATTAAATATAGGGTAACGGTGCAGTCAGTCACGACCTATGCTGAAAATTAGGATCATGTTAGGGGGTTGGTGTGCGCAATGGAATGGTAATGTTGGTGTAAATGAGGATCTATATTGTGTTTATCACGGATGCGTGCTATCCATGAATATCTGTATTGTCGCAGTCGTAACTAGATGCTGTAAATGAGGATCGGGGGTACGTGTCAACAAATGAATGCGTCTGTAATTAGGACTGTATGTGTCACACTGAATTAAGCTGTAATGAGATCTTTTATGTGTTTTGGCAGTTTTTTAAATGCTCATTTATTTTGTTCATTATACACCTACGATTCGCTTGCACCTGCGGGGCTTCACTCTCTCTCCTCGCTCACCTCTCGCTCGTCTCCCTGATATGGATATCTTATATGGTGTTCGTGGTGGTGGGTTGTGGTGTTTGTTGGTGTTTTTGTAAACTCATACTCACATATTAACTGTGATTACGGTATAGTCTAAACGGGTTTGGTTCGCAATTGGTTTTCAAGGAGTGACAACCTCACTGACGAGGCCATGAAAAGATGACCATGGTTCGCGCTGTTTTCCCGAAAGATAGCCCAACCACAGCCGAGAAACGCAGGGGGCCGTTAACACGCTCCCGCGCCCGGCCCCCCCCCTCCGCCCCCTGTTTGTCCCCCAGTTCCCCCCTATAAACAGAGAGCCCCGTAATCCATGGTTGAGCCCGCTTTGTATGGCCACTCCTCCCTGCCCATCCTATCGTCCCAGCCCCTAGTTTATGACCTTGCCCCTGAACTGCCAATCATGTCAACCTAATGACCATTTGCACTGGTTTCACGGCTGAGTCCTTGCTGCTGATAAAGATAGAAGGCACAACTAGCGTTGCAGAGGGGTCTGGGGATTTAGGTGACGAGTGCGGCTTCTGTTTCAGATGGCGGCAGCGTGCCCTACTAGTCTGCAGTATGTCAATACTCACAGATGCTCTTCCAAGTTCTGAGTAAACTGCTAACTGGCGCATGAGTTTACAGGAGCTGATGGATAATGAATTGATAACCTATGACGAGAGTCATGTTTCGTGAAGAGAGTCGGGCAGGGCCTAAGCATCAGACAGCCAGTCGCTCATCGGCACACATCAGTTCTCCGGTCTGCTTTCCGTTTCGGCATCGTTATGGTTTGATTGTTCTACGGTCTCTCATACAAAAAAGTCTTTTAAGGAGCAAAAGGGGTTTGCGCCACAAGGCGCTTTTCCGGTCATCGTTGTATTTACTGTTTTCCCCATTATATGTGATATATTGGTATTCACAGTTATCATTGTTTTAGACTGCATTTTTTTTTTCATGCGGGCTAGCTAAAGCGTATAGTCTATCTAGATTGTATAGATTAAAGCAATGGACAGTTCAAGCAACTTCATATTTGTCCATTCTATCTACATAAGTTATCCATCGCCAAAAAATAAGTAAACAAAAATAAATAAATAAAAGAGTTAAAAAAGGGTAACTGTAAATGCAGACGCCATCCATAGGACAAAGACGTCTACTCCGGATTGTTTTTTTTTTTTTTTTCCACTCAGCAAGGCAAGAGTTGTCGAGGCCGATACTTGTATTGTAGTATATGTCTGTTTTATATTGTTTGCCATCCTGCTGTCATTGTACAGGTCCATTTGAATGTAGCATATTATATACATCTTATGGTTGGAAAGCAGAGAGAGGGTTCAGTAGAATAGTGCTATGGGGAATATAATACTAAGTACTCATAATATATAAAACCGGACATAACATTTTATACAGCGCCTTGCCTTGCCACAGGTTGCTAGACCCTTGACAATTCCACGAGTCTATAGTACACAACTGGGTCTGTCTGTACCTGGGTACGTGGCCGACTGAAGAGGCTGTCCATGCGGGGCTTGCGCTTGGCGTTTCCTATTGTTCATGCATTGCTTCAGGGTTACACAGGCGTCATCCTAGTCAATATTGTTCCACTTTATAACTTTTCCTATATTTCCTATCTTCTTTCAATTTCTGTCACTTAGTGGCATGCTATGGGTAACTTGTTATCCATAAGAGGGCAGCGGCAAACTGGCCTATGTGTCTTTCCCGAAAGTTTAGTGTATAAGTGGGATTACTTGTGTACGAAAGATGTTATAGGCGTGGCGTTCATTGACTCGCGCGGAAACGGGTCGGTTATATTCTCATTCATGAAGCTCGAAGGTAACTGTAGGGATATTAACTGGCGCTAGGACGCTCATCGTGGCGTCGCTGCACGTCTCGCGCGCGCGCTCGGTCCGCGCGCAGCGAGCAAGTGTCGGACGTCACACCGAGCACACACAGCACACGCATGCGTAGCTCAAAAGTACCATCGGCCACCTCTACCCCGAACACCCCGCTCCCCCCACCCAGAACTAGCATGACATCCACAAACACACAACTGCTCGGAGTACACACAGCATTTTTGACGAGCTATCATTGTGAAGTAATTGGCTGTCTCAGCGTAAGAATCAGAGAGTTATTACTTAGTTCTCATTGACAGACTCCGAGTTGACTTCTTACGCTGCCTCAATTGCCGTTGAATATTCAGTTAGACTCGTGAAGCAAGGTCAATAGTAGAGTCCATATCTCTCTATCTATCCTCCGAGGCGCTAGGTAATAAATCTTCCCTGATCCTCTTGCCTCCACAATGCCGCTGTTTGTAAATTCTCTCCACTGTAAGGCCGTGACTCGTAAGTTTTCCTGTCTTGTGTCTGGAACTCTCGTATAGAGCATGTAGATTGTTTTGAAAAGCTGGAGCTGGGAGGCAGCCCCAATGAAAACGGTGCGGCGGAGAAAGGGGATAATCAGGAGACGTAATATTGTGGTGGGCATATTGTGCAGGTAGGGGAGACAAATTGACAGCCAAAAGAGAAAGAACGAGTGTAAATCAGGAACGATTAACCCGGAAGGACTTAATCTCTTGACGTCACGTTTCACAGTATAAAATCACGTTGATCTTGTTTTGATGGAAGATTGAATGGATTCTCTAGCTCTCTGAGGTAGATTGCTGAAATCAGGGGTTGCGTGGGTTGTTTTACATTTTCATTTTTCCTCCTCTGTCTCATGTGGCGGGCTGAACGTCGCGGGCAAAATTCTTTCCCCTTTTTTGTGGTCTCCCAACGCAGAAACGACTGCCTATATTTTTGTTTCTCTCCCCTGTTCAGTTTATTCCGCGTTTAAATCATCAATCAGTTGAGGGGTGCCTTTGGTTTGGGTTAGATCCAAGTGCGGGATTCCAAATCAACTCTGGGTATGACACACCTGCATTCGAAACATACTGAAGTTATGCAAGTCATTCGTGACAGATTTTTAATTTAGAGAATGACATTGTTGCAGTGACCCTAGTGTATGTGCGAGAAGGCATGACTTATTTATGTCTTCTCTTTTATACTGTTTTAAATACTAAGAAAACATCTGTAGGTCTTTTTGCTGCCATACTTCTCTTCACGCGGCTGTGTCAAATTGTAAGAAAAAAGTAACAGTTATCTGTAGGGTCTTTTCTCTATTATACCTCTCTCTATGCTGTATAAACTGAAAGAAAAAACAACCCAAACAACAATTATCTGAAGTGTTTTCTTGTTATACTTCTCTTTATGCTGTATAAAATTATAAAAAAAAAGTACCAAATATCTCTAGGGTCTTTTCTTGTTATACTTTCTATTTGTGCTGTATAAAATTGCAAGAAAAAAATAACCATTATCTATAGGTCTTTTCCTAGTATGTTTCTCTTCATACTGCATAGAATTCTAAGAAAAACAATAACAATTATCTGTAAGTCTTTTGCTATTATATTTCTCGTTATGCTGTGTAAAATTATAAGAAAAAAAACCCCCAAATATCTGTAAGTCTTTTCCTATTATACTTCTCTTTATGCTGTATAAAAGTTAAAAAAAACCCAGTCATCTGTAGGTCTTTTCTTGTTATAATTCTCATTATGCTGTATAAATTTGTAAGAGCAAAATAACAACCATTATTTGTAGGGTCTTTTCCTAATATGTTTTCTTATGTGTAATCATCTATAGGTAAGATTGTAAGAAAAAAAAAAAGTAACAATTATCTGTAAGTATTTTCCTATCATAAAAAAAAACCTGTCTTTATACTGTATAAAATCGTAAAGAAAAAGTAAAAGTTATTTGTTATGACTTTTATTTCGCATATCTTAATTCCTTCACACTCAAGGATGGATGATTTTTCTCCGGTAGTGAAGTGAAGTGACATGGTCAGGTCAGTTCTGTCGCTAGTTGGTCAGCTTGTCTGCATAACCAACTTTATTGACAAAACATAGCGGTAACAGTACAAAAGAATTTTGAGTAGGGTAAGCTGAATCAACATTGTCGTCTAAACTGCGGAACCGATTTTCATAGAATTTGTTGGGATAACAGCATGTATCCCAACTTGAGGACAGAATGATGAAATTTAGCTTTAGGACAGAATGATGGAATGTCGCTTTAGGACAGAATGATGGAATGTAGCTTGTTGGACTTGTGCCTTTATGGCCGTATTGGACTTAATGTTTTTACGATCTTGTTGGACCCCCTGTGCCCTTATGGCCATATTGGACCCAGTGCCTTTACAGCCTTTTTGGTCACAGTGCCTCTGTGGTCTTACTGGACTTAGTGCCTTTATGGCTTATTGGATCCAGTGCCTTTATGGTCTTATTGGACCCAGTGCCTTTATGGCCTTATTGGACCCAGTGCTTTATGGCCTTATTGGACCCA
>JADBJO010003170.1:229666-232166 GCA_016801955.1 Conus betulinus | reverse complement strand
TGTCTGTGCCATCCATGCCGCTTGTTCAGGGGAGCTGCCCGGCTGTGGACTTTGAGACCAAGATGTACGCCGGAGAGTCCCTAGACGTGTGCTGGAGCAACCACATCAAGCCGCTACGCCGCCGTGTACCCGGGGGTGGTCTTGGAGCAGACCTACCTCAACAAGATGGGCCGACGGCCTCAAAGCCCCTGGAGCAGCTGGCCTCTTCCAACAGTGAGTTGCCACGCCCCCCCCCCCCCCCCCCCCTCCCCCCCCCTGTGTGTGTGTGTGTGTGTGTGTGTGTGTGTGTGTGTGTGTGTGTGTGCGTGTGTGTGTGTGCGTGGTGCGTGCGTGTGTGTGTGTGTGCGTACGTGTGTGTGTATGTGTGTGTGTGTGTGTGTGTGTGTGTGTGTGTGTGTGTGTGTGTGTGTGTTGTGTGTTGTGTGTGTGTGTGTGTGGCATGGTGTGTGTGTGCGTGCGCGTGCGTGCGTGCATGCGTGCGTGCGTGTGTGTGTGTGTGTGTGTGTGTGTGTGTTTGGGTGATGTGTGTGTGTGTGCATGTGTGTGTGTGTGCATGCGCGGCGTGCGTGCATGCGTGCATGCGTGTGTGGTGTGTGTGTGTGTGTGTGTGTGTGTGTGGTGTGTGTGTGTGTTCTCTCTCCTCAGCAGAAAAACAAGTTTGAACTTAAACATGAATATGTACTGCAACACGAGCTTGCCCTGGTAGGCAAACCCCATTCGGTCGGATGTCGGAGTTCACTGTGTTTTTTCATTGTCCTTTCTCGATCCCCTGTCTAAGTGAAGTGTGTGTTATTGTCTACCCTGTCTCATGAAGTGCGTGTTGTTGTCCTCCCTGTCTAACTGAAATGTCCATTGTTGTCTCCCCTGTCTAAATGAAGTGTTTTGTTGTCTCCTTTGTCTAACTAAGGTGTCTGTTTTTGTCTCTTCAAGTGTGTGTTGTTGTCTCCCCTGTCTAACTGAAGTGTGTGTTGTTGTCTCCCCTGTCTAACTGAAGTGTGTGTTGTTGTCTCCCCTGTCACACTGAAGTGCGTGTTGATGTCTCCCGAGTCTGACTGACGTGCATGTGCATGTTGTTGTCTCCCCTGTCCCAGACACCCAGAGCCCGGTGCAGCAGCGAGAGGAGGACCCCAAAGTGTTCATCAGCTACCAGTGGGACATGCAGAGCAAGGTGGACGAGATTCGAACCCTGCTGGAGAGGAGTGGCTTCCCCTGCTGGGCCGACATCGCCATGTCTCACCCGCGGGGCCACAGCAGTCGATCCTCAAGATCCAGCGCCACCTTCACTGGACAGGTCTGTGTGTGTGCGTGGCGGGGGTGGGAGGGAGTGGTTTAGGGGAGGGAAGGAAGGATGGGGGAGGGAATGGTGTAAGGGAGACCAGGAAGGATGGGGTGACTTACTTGACTTATGCCTCTCGATTCCTTGAGGAACATAGGGCCGCGACGACACTCCTCCAACGCACGCGATTCTGGCAGGTCCTTCTTAGCTCGGCCCACGTCATTCCGGCGGCCTTCACCTATGCGTCGACATTCCTGTGCCAAGTCTATTTTGGTTGGCCCACTTCTGCTTTCCTTGTGGATTCCATCCCCCCTCTGTCTGTCTCTGTTCTACATTAGATGGACAATCCTCTCACCCCTCTGTCTGTCCTACATTAAATGGACAATCCTCTCACCCCTCTGTCTGTCTCTGTTCTACATTAGATGGACAATCCTCTCACCCCTCTGTCTGTCCTACATTAAATGGACAATCCTCTCACCCCTCTGTCTGTCTCTGTTCTACATTAGATGGACAATCCTCTCACCCCTCTGTCTGTCTCTGTCCCACATTAAATGGACAATCCTCTCACCCCTCTGTCTGTCTCTGTCCCACATCAGATGGACAATCCTCTCACCCCTCTGTCTGTCTCTGTCCCACATTAGATGGACAATCCCCTCACCCCTCTGTGTGTCTCTGTCCCACATCAGATGGACAATCCGCTCTCCCCTCTGACTGTCTCTGTCCCACATCAGATGGACAATCCCCTCACTCCTCCGTGTGTCTCCGTCCCATATTAGATGGACAATCCTATCACCCCCCTTTCTCTCTCAGTCTCAGATGGAACAATCCTGTGATCCCCCCTCTCTCTCTCTCAGATGGACTCGGCCTCGGAGACCCTACAGGGGCAGATCCAGCGCAGCATGCGGCTGTCGTGTGTGGTGTTGTGCTGCATGCATCACCCCCAAGTACCTGCAGTCCGACAACTGCATCAAGGACCTGTCCCTGGCCGAGACCTTTGGCAAGCCCATCATCCCCCTCCTCCTCCGCTTCACGCCCTTCGAGAGCGCTCCGCCCAGGTGCGTCGTATTCTGCTCCGGCACAGCTACGTGGACCTCAGCAATGAAAGGCTGTACAAACAGAACGTAGGGGTGGTGCTGGACAAGGTGAAGAAAGCCATCAGCTCTGGCACCAGGTAAGGCTGGTGCTGGGCAAGGTGAAGAAAGCCATCAGCTCTGGCACCAGGTA
>JADBJO010003170.1:222166-227166 GCA_016801955.1 Conus betulinus | reverse complement strand
TTTTCCTTATTGATGTATGTCATTTAACACATCATGATGACACTAAACTCACTTCATGCGAGATACTTACTACACAGTTCTGAGGAGAGGCACGAGAGGGGGGGGGGGGGGGGGGGGGGGGGGGGGGGGGGGGGAATCAAACATTAGTATTTTAGAAATATTTCTTTTTGTTTTCCTTGCATGTTCTTCGAAGTGCCAGAAAGCAAAAGTCTAGGTGAAAAAGACACAGCGTAATTAGATTTGTTGTCAACCTGACCCCTAGTTTCATCTGTGGTTATAAACATTTGCGTTTACGGAAGAGAGAGAGAGAGAGAGAGAGAGAGAGAGAGAGAGATGAAAACTGCTGACACGTTTACAACTCTACTTGATGGTGAGAACTGCTGAAATGTATATCGATAAATCAATTTGATATAAGAAATGGAATAAGAACAAAAAAAAAACTTGCATGAAACACTGGCAATCTGAATGATATAGACCAATCTGCATCTTTACAGAATTAATATATCAGCATTACATTTTTCTTTAAATTCAAATTGTGCTATTTAGGTATTAATCAGGCAATGAGATTAAAGAAAATTACAACCGTTTTTGTAAATATTTGCTCTTCAGTATTCTATTTAAATCGCGACAGTGCTTGGAAATGAGTATATGTCATAGTGTGGTAAAGGTTAAGGATGAGAAACTTGTGATATTAATGTATACAAGTGCGCGCTGGCGTTCGTGTTCTTTATTATTGTCCAGTATTACTGCATTACTATGAGATGTGATAGAAAAAAGAGTGAAGGTGAACATTTCATACATTTTTTGGTCATCTGCATGTTTCATTGTTGCGGAGTTGTGAGAACTTTAATTGCGCTGTATAAGTGTGACAGAATCACAATCAAAGTACTTGCACTTTTAAGATTCTGATGATGAAATTTACTTTTGAGATTCTGATGATAAAATTTACTTTAAAGATGCTGCTGTTGATGCCTACATTTGACCGTATGTTTACAAGCAATTTTTTTTACCACATTAGAAATAAAGTATGTTACATATGTCGAAGAACACAGTTCTTGATTTATTTATTTCTAACCTTTTTCAGTGTATGTGGATTTTCTTTTTAGCAATTTGTTACGAATGGATTTTTTTTTCCTTATTGAAGCACTGTTTGTAACATTGTTGACTTTTTCTTTGCAATAACTAATTTGACGAAAACAAAGTGAATGACACATCGTTTGTTCGTGATCACTTTCAGTGGACGAATTTTAAGCTATTATACAAGCTTCATTGTGCGAAAATAAATCTGAGAACAATATCACCGGTGTTTTCACGTACATACAACTATTATTGTGCCATTTATGTCCTTTGTTGTTGTCTCTCTCTCTCTCTCTCTTTCTTTCTCTGTCTGTATCTGTCTGTCTCTGTCTGTCTCTCCACGTCTGTCTGTCTGTCTGTCTGTCTCTCTCTCTCTCTCTCTCTTGTGCACATTTATGTCCATGAGTGTATGTGCACATGCATCTCTGTTGCCATGTCAGCCCATCAGCATCAACCTGCATGTCGGTATCTGATCACTATTGTCACACAGCATCACCGTGACATCGACAGCATGATTCGTGGCTTTCAAATACACACCAATCAACAGCTACAGGGGGTTGTTTTTCTGGACTTCTAAAGGGCTTTTGATCATATTAGCCATTTCATACTTTCAAAAAAAGCTGTGTCTGTGTTGAACGATTCTCCAATTATCTTTTATGTGTCTGTTTGAACGATTCTCCAATTATCTTTTAATATTATTCTTAAATGATAGAGCTCAGTATTAAGTGACAGAGAACAGTATTAAGTGACAAGAGTCAGTATTTATGTCAACAACTAGCTAGGGTAAGGAAGGGGTAGAGGGGTGTACTTGAAAGGTAAGGAGGGGTTAGAGGTGTGCACATGAAACAAACCTAGCTGATGTTTTCGTCGGGTGGATATAATCACGCTCTCTGTTTTGGTAGGATTTAAGTGCGTTGCATTATCTTCCACACTAGTTTTCTACTTCCATGAGACTTTGTTGTAAGCGATCATGAAGATTATTAATGTCTTTATCAGCTGTATATAGAGTGCCATCATCAGCAAACAACTCATATGAGACATTGCTCTTTGAGATGTGTAATGGTGAGTCATTAATTAACATACAGAAGAGGAGGGGGCCTAAAATGGAACCTTGTCTTACCCCTTTCTTGACTAACTTATCACCAGAATAGGGTCCATTGAGCAAGACTCGTTGATCAATATCTGTCTTTAAAACAAGACTCAGAGAAAGCTACTGTTTGTGAACTTTTGGTATACCTATAAATCTTTCTCGCAAAATATCATAGTTAACCAGATCAAAAGCTTTTTAAGGTCAAGAAATGTTACACCAGTTAGTTGAGAATTGTTCTTTGCGCACAACCATGTGTCCAACAAATGTGTTGGACACATGGTTGTGCAACAAAAATAGCTGCAACAGTCGTAACGATATTGTCTTTGAAATTAAGTATTTAATTCATCGTATTGCTATAAAAGGTATTGTTATTGACTTTTGCTGGGTGCCATCTCATTCTCGGCTCTTTTGGAATGAGGTTGCTGATAGAGCTGCTAAACGAGGAGCTTTCAATAACTCTGACACAGTTTCAAATGAGAAATTAGCGTTATCAACAGATGAAATGTACTCCCTATTGGAAAAATCCACTTGTACTAGTCCATCTGCTTCTAGATCTAAGGTCTTGACATATGGTATAATTAGTTTACTGTACAAAATACGACTAAACTCGTGGAAAGCTAAGTACGCAAAAGTTAATTGTATTTGCAATCTTAAACTGTCAATTCATCACTTATTATTAGAAATGCCAATAATTTGCTTGCTAGATATACCGAATGAATAATATGGATTTTTTTCTGAAGTATGATAACACAAGGGACGTTTTGAATGATGAAGAAATTGACATTATCTTAATTGCAAAAGTTATTCTATCCACACCTATTGGAAGATTACTTTGAAGTGTTATTTCACTTGTTCTTATTTTTGATGGGCGAGGAAGGGGGGGGGGGGGGGGGGTGTAACCTTTGCATGGTGTCTAAAATCACTATCCTTGTGAACAGACAGACATTAAATTAAATGTTCATTCATTCATTCAACAAATGTTTTAAAGCTGTATGACAGGAATGTCGTTGTCGAAGACCAGACTACAAAGGATGGATGAAATTATGCGTTTCCAAATAACGCAAGAATTTTTTGTACATGTTTTTCTATAGGTCTAGGTAATATTGATAAAAGGGATATGGGTCTATAGTTGTGTTAATTTCCGTGATTTCTTTTCTTTTGGGAACAGGTACTATCTTTGTTTTCTTTAATGCCACCAGTAAGGCATGTTTCTGTAGGCATGTTTCTGTACGCGCGCGCGCGCGCGCGCACACACACACACACACACACACACACACACACACACATATATATATATATATATATATATATATATATATATATAGGCTTTCCGCAATATAGGGAAGAGATAATTTCAATGTAGTCGAATTGATTTAGTCTGGCCATGAAGCTTTTTGTTTGCATTGAGATTGTTAGTTTTGCAACTTCATGTACGCCTGTTGGAGGAATAGTGAAAGGGCGGTATTCCATTTGTCTTCTATTTACAAATGTTTAAAGCGTCTCTGAACAGTGTGTGTTCTACCGATGGGGACCGCTGCATTGACAGCTGAGAGAAAATGATTATTGAAATTGTCTGCTGTGAAAGTTTGAGGTATAATGGTGGAACTTTTTTTGGAACCACTAGTTACAGTGTTGATGGCTCGCCATATGGGTAGATGTAACTCTGTTGCTTTCAATAAGACTATCAAAAAGTGAATTTTTAGATTTTCGTATCAAATGTTTGAGATAATTACACTTAGCTGTGAATTCTTTAAAACGTTTTTCTTGTTTCAAATTGTCTATTTTTTTTTTGTTTTTGCTTCATTTGTATAGCAAGATGGTATAACGGAGTCCTTTACTCTCTTTTGTCGTATGGGTGCATGTTTGTCTAGAACCAGAAAAAAAACTATCGTGCCAAGTCTGGAAGGCAATGTTAAGATCACTTGTGTGATGTACGGAATGGAAAGGGGCTATGGTTTTATCCATGACAAAGGCAGACTCATTAGTGCTTGTAGGATCTATACAGTATGCATGTGTGTCCCTTCCTTTTTAATGCAGGTATTTTAGATTCCATGAGCAATAAGTGGCATAGTTATCACTGATTATCCATTTTGCAATATTAAGATCTTCAGTTGCGTTAGGGTTATTTGAGTAAGTATGATCGATAATGGTGGCCGATGTTGCCGTCACCCTAGTCGGAGTTGACACGAACTGTGCTAATCCTAGCAGCGTTATGGTGGAGTTTCAGGCTTGATGTTGTTGAAGCATATCAACGTTTAAAGTCCCCAAGTAAAAGGGTTGTCGTTTTTTTTTTTTTGTTTATATCTGTCTGGTCAATCATACACAGGAAACTGTCATATCACTCAAACTGGATGGAGGATTGCGGTATAAAGTACATATGAGTAACGGAGTTGTTTTCTTGTGTTTCATTTCTGTCCATCTGCTCTCCACTTTGTCTGAATCTAAGTCCGAACGTCTTCGAATAAGATATTGGATGGAACAATGGATATAAAGTGCTATTCCAGCTTCTCCAGGGACAGGGTTGTCTTTCCTAATGACAGAGTAATTTGGGATTGCTGCATTCTCATCACTGATATGTACCCCCCTGGCGTGTTTCAGTAATACCAAAGAAATGGAAATGGTTATGGCTATTTATAAAGACATTAATATCAGTCACTTTGTTTGCAAGGTGATACATATTCAAATCGCCAGTTCGTAACTTTTGTCCTTTAAAAAAAAAAAAAAAAAAAAAGAAATCTGTCATGTCTATTGATTACCTGTGCAATCAGTTGTACGGTTGTGAAAACAAAGTAATTATCACACAGAAGTTGTCAACAACGAATGAATGACAAAC
>JADBJO010003170.1:202166-217166 GCA_016801955.1 Conus betulinus | reverse complement strand
ATGCCTTCGAGCTAATTGATGCAAATATTGATGAATCGTTGAATGTGTTTAATGATTGCATAAGAACATGTGCTACAGGCATGAAAAGAACCATAAAGTCGGATCCAACTAAACACAAAGAGGGGTGGTTCGACGCATAATGTAATCTTAACAAGAGAAAAGTGCGTAAATTGTTGAGAATATTTCGTAGAACTCTGGATAAGAGTGATAAAAAAAGTTTATAAGGGGTAGAAGTAAATACAAACATGTGTTAGTTACAAAGGAAGGAGAATTAATAGCAGTATGTTACAAGAACCCAACAGGATCCGTTCATAATCAAAAGGATTTTTGGGACCGCATGTAAAAAATTTCGTTCAAACAAAAACAACCCAGAAATAATATTGCATTAGATGAATGGTTCCGACATTTTGAGTCCTTACTAAACAAAGGTTTGTCAAATAATCATGATTATGCTTTGCCAAATGCGGAAAATTAGTTAATGGACTGTCCTATTTCAAGAGATGAAGTTTTGCTAGCACTTAAAAAATTAAAGTTTGGTAAAGCTGCAGGTCCTGGCGGAAATTGTTGGAGACTATAAGCTTGCTGAAGGTTCATTTTGAGAAAGCACTTATTATTCCCCATTCACCCACTCAAGCACATACTGTTAGTTAGGCAGAATTATCTACCACTACAGATATGTATGCTTATCTCCCCCTATTTCTTCAATCTGAGACATAAGAGCAAGCTTTGTTTATAATTGAATATTTCTTGCAGTCATTGCAACACCAAGCTGCTCTGTAAGTTGCTGGAATGGTGCTCAGTACTTATCCTTGGAATTTATGAGTTTATTGTAAATTAGTCCCTTGCGGATTCATTCCAAGAACTGGCCCTCAGCACTTGTGTCTTAAGAGGTTATCTTTATATTTTCTACTTTTCACAAGAAAATGTAGCTTTTTTTTGCTCTTTCATGATTTTCTTTTGCTTCTTAGGTGGCACCTTTGTTTTTTTTTTTTGTTTTTTTTTTAACTCAACAAACATACTACGGTATTGCACACCAGCCTTTTTCTGGGATAGCATTCTTCTTAAAATCGAAAAGGCAGAGAAATCAATTTATCTCTTTCTGTTAAAACTTTGATTAAAATGTAAGTGATAAAACCTACAGCGCTGTTTCTTTGCTGGTGCAGTCGTCAGGGTATGGGGGGGGTCGGTGTTGTCAGTGTTTTTTTTTTATACGTGTTCGCTGTCTGCCATCACGTGCGGTCAGTTTTTTTCATGTGTTTTTGATTTCTGCTCGCTGATAGGAACTTCCATTTGTGTCTGCAGTTTGTTAACCATTTCTATCCTAGTGTTTAGGGTGCTAATTTTGGTTTGCATAGGATCATATATTTTTCTGTTAGGCATAAATTACGTCTTTTTTTGAAATGTTATTATATGATGCAGCTCTTTTTAAGATTTTCCAGGATATGTTGTAGTCTATTTTTTTATCTTTGAGTTTCCAAATATATTTACTCAATTCTGTTTGATTTTTTTGTATCTTTCTTTGTTAAATGACTGTTTATGATTTGCATATCTAGTTTTAAATTGGAATGTAATGAAACAGTATTTAATAACACTGCAGCTGAGTACCAAGAAGCGTTACACCAAAGTTGCTACAACTACAAATTACACTATGACCCAGGAAATGATGTATGAGCAGACACAAGAAGAACAGGAAAAGGAAAATCATATGGTACAACCCCCCATACGATGGAAGAGTTAAAACAAACGTTGGGAAAGAATTCTTTAAAATTCTGACATCTTCTTTCCCAAAAGAGCACAAGCTGTTTAAGATATTTAACAGGCACAACATCAAATTATCATACTCATGTATGCCGAATCTCAAAAAAAACATCATTGATTCAACCAACAAAACGAAAAGCAGTTCAGAGACAAACGAGGGTGAAGAAGGAAATCTTGCAATTGTACCAAGAAACAACAGTGCCCTCTAAACAATAAATGCCTCCACAGCAATATTGTATATCAAGCCACTGTAAAATCAGAGAACGCTGAAGAAACATATATAGGTATCACTGAAAACCAATTTAAAACTAGATATGCAAATCATAAACAGTCATTTATGTATCCATTGTATGTCTGTGTAGCGAATGTGAATTACGCCGCGAAGCATTGTGAAAATTAAGGATCCTAAAAGATCCGCATTGTAGGACATGGAAAACCATTCAATGCCTCGATAGGATTCGTTGGTTTAGTGGATCCACGTGGTGGGGAAAAGGTCAAAGCAGGTAACAAAACAACACTGGTCAAGTGGTTGGCAGCTCCTACAGGCTCATCTTCCCATCCTTCCTTGCTCTTCAGGCTGTGTGTGTGTGTGTGTGTGTGTGTGTGTGTGTGTGTGTGTGTGAGAGAGAGAGAGAGAGAGAGAGAGAGAGAGAGAGAGAGAGAGAGAGAGAGAGAGAGAGAAGAAGCCGTATCTTCTGTGAGTCATGAAAGACTATCGCTGCAAAACCAGAACGAAGTAAAATCATTATCTGTGTGCTTGATAGCTATAAGATTAGCCAGCAAATGTTCTCAGCATGCGTTAATGACTCACTGCAGGTCAAAGAGCAGAACAGAGTCAAATAAGATGCGTTGTGGACTTTACATCACAGTTTCAGTTGCAGTTTTTCATCAAAGAGGCGTCACTGCGTGCGGACTAGTCCATATACGCTACACCACATCCGCTAAGTTTTAAGACCACACTGCGCATGATTTAAAGCTAATGGATAAATGGATTAAAAAAACAAAAAACAAACTAAGATTATAGAATTAAAGAAGACGGTATCGTGGCTATGACTCAGCAGATGTCTGACCCATGCACTAGCCCAGCGCGCTGGTCCGACCTTTTTTTTTTCCATTGTATGTCTGTGTAGCGAATGTGAATTACGCCGCAAATTATTAAACAAAAAAAGACAAAAACACAAACAAGCAGACAAACAAATGAACATACAAAAGACGGTACAAACAACTCCTCCTCCCCAGCACCCAAAATGATGTGCAAAGTACTGCTAAGTTTTTACACGATTTATGCCTCACGGACTAAGTGAATCATTGTATACTGCTGATTGCCATGATTTGAAGCGAAGACAGATCTATCAGTTTTATAATGTTAACAACTTCTCTGTCTTTGTGTCTCTGTCTTTGTTTCTGTCTCTGTCTCTCTGTCTCTGTCTGTCTGTCTGTCTGTCTCTCTCCGCTTCTCTCCACACCCCCCCCCCCTCCCTCCCTCTCTCTCTCTCTTCATCCCGCCGCTTACTATGTATATTCGGTGTTGCTTATTTGCGAAAATGTACAAGTGTTTGGGTGGTTGTTTGGGGAGCGCCGTTTTCTGGGTGGGGATTGTTAAAGTGTAAGTGTAATACGTTTCTTTGATGTTATTTCCATTTTCTGTATTTTCAAACTTTTTTGTGTGTTCAATCTCTCTTGTTTTTTTTTTTTTTTTTTTTTTTTTTTTTCGTCCGTTAGTTAATTTTTCATTTTGCAAATTTTTTTGTTCCCCTCTTGGGCGAGGGCTGGAGGTAAAAAAGCATGAACCTGCTTATCTATTACCCTCAATAATAAAGAGATTTGTCTTGTCTTGACTTCTCTCTCTCTCTCTCTCTCTCTCTCTCTCTCTCTCTCTCTCTCTCTCTCACACACACACACACACACACGAAATGGCGGCAGCGCGATCAGCAGCTAACGTCTTCGCTTCTAGGCTATAGTTTGTTTTCCACCGGCATCATCAACAAATGACCAAATCCAGAAGTCACGCTATCTCAACCAATTACCCGGTATTCAGTGGAAGTCAAATCTTGAAAATGAAAACAAGGAAAACGACGACGAAACAAGAATCAAAAATCCTCCGACGAGCTGACCAACAAACTCAGACGGAAGACTGGCCTGCACTGGGAACGGACACAGTCGATCTCGAGAAACGTACGATCTCTACATCCACTGATGCTCCTGACCTGATAAATGAGGTCAGTGAATTGAAAAAAATAATTCTTGTTTTGAATCAAAAGATTGAATCATTGGAAGAAAAAATTGAAAAACAAAATGACAATGCTACGCAAATGAAAATCAGCGCATGTTCTAAAAGCTATGAAAATGTTAAAAGCGTGAATGAAAACAGAGTGAAACAAAAGATAGCTTGACTTACGCAAAAGTTACCGCAAAAATGCTACCCTCTTCCTCTGGCCTGTGTAAAACCACAAATGAAACGACTGTAAGGGGAAAAAAAAATAAAAAGAACAAAGGGAACAGCCAATGACGTAATAACTACTGACGTCAATGATGTACAGCATGAAAAGAACAAAAAGAAAACACCAGAAGGGAAAGCTCATAAAAATAGAGACCTGCCTGCAGTACTTTTACTTCATGATTCCATCCTAAATGGTGTTAGGGGTCAGCAGCTAGGCAGATCCATGGGTTCAGGACAACATCAAGAAAGACTTACACGGTAAAAGACATTGATCTAAAGTTGTCCTCTGACAGAAATGAATTTGACGCCATTGTCATCCACTGCGGTATAAAACGACCTCAAGAACAACGATGCGTCCTCCACCAGCAAACTTTTTGCAGACTCTGTAAAAAATATTGCAAAACAAAACCCCCAAACGAAACTTGTGATAAGCAAAGCATGCCCTGTCCCTGATCCGGAGTTGAATACGAAAAGAGAAATGTTCAATGCTATTCTGAACACAGAGCTTTTCAAAGTTCCCAACGTGTCAATAATTAACCATGAAAATCTCCAGGTTAGTAGCAGAAACACTAAGGGATGACATCCACCCGAACCGGAGAGGATCCAGCGTACTTGCGGGGAACCTTGGAAGACATGTCCGCCGACTGTTCTGGGAGAGGCCCAAGAATCCTCGAAGGCCTGGTCCACCTCGCCCATATTGGGGATTCATCCATCCATCCTCCTTTCTACCCTCTGCGACCTTTCCTGCAGAGCTTCTTCTACGACCCTCTACAAGAGTGAATGCATGATGTGGGTCTGAATTGACCAGTGAAAACACTATGCCTAGCCAATGAACGGCTGATTGCTAACTAGTGTACAGTTAAATCGCTTTTGTGTTATTCTTCCACTATAAACATGTTAGATAAAGATTAGTACAACAGCTATCAGAAGAAAAGTATCATGTTTTAGCTCTACAATCGTTGAATGTACGGAAGGAAAAATTACCTAAATTAAATAATTATTATTTTCCACCAATAATTCCAAAAGTAGAGAAGCATGAAAAAATAAATGTAGCAATCTATATTCGTGAAGGAGAAAAATACATATCATGTACTAGCCCTGCTCCACCAGGCATTCCCGGGTTGCATACGTGTGCAGTAAAGGTACAGGTAAATTACAGTGTATTGACAATTTTGTCTGTTTATTTACCACAAGGACCAAATGATATAAATACAGAATGGCTACGAACGATTCAGTTAGATCAGTCAACTAAATATCTAGTCACTGGTGACTTTAATGCCCATTCACCATTCTGGGAAAAGGATGCCAGGCCATAACCAATAATCGTTTCATCGAAAATGTTTCATCGAAAATGAGATTGATTCACCCCTTTTATCTTTTAAACGATGGTAACATAACTCGAATTCCTGACAACCCCAAACACAATCCTAGTGCCATCGATCTAACTTTGATATCCCCAGAGCTAGCTATATATTGTGACTGGCATACTCTTGATGACGCATTAAAATAGTGACCATTTACCTATTGTTATCACATTTGAAACTACAGGACCAAAAATAAATGATGTGACTCATGATAAAGTTCCAAAGTATTGTTACAAATTTGCAGATTGGAATAAATTCTCTCATTCTTATTAAACTCATTTTACGTAGACATGAATAATATAGAAAGCCAAGATGTTGATACTTTATATAAACGATTTCAAAGCACTGTACTTTCTGCAGCTAACGATTCGATTCCAGTTGTAAAATCTGTAAAATCAAAGAAACATTCGGGTATGTCTGGTGGAATGAGAGACTTGTCAAGAGGCTAAAGATGAGAAAAGAAATAAAACAAAAGAATATAAAAGAGAAAAAGATCCAAAGGAAAAGGCAAAAAAAAAAAAACTTATTGAGAAGAAAAGAGCCAAAAAAAAAACCAAAACAAAATTAACGCACAAGCAAAACGAAAATATTGGTCTTCTTTTTGCGAAAATGAGGTGTCAAATTTTAAAGATATTCAAAAAAGTTTGGACACAATTGAAAATAATGAAACAAGGAGTCATCTACCACAGTGTCCAATCAAATTACACAATTCTGAATTCCCATATAATTTTGATAAAGCAGAAGAAGCCTTTGCTGATCTATTTGCAAAAATAGTAGCATCAATAACTTATCAAAAGAAAATAAAGCTTATCGTGAAAAGAAGAAAACAAAGAGATGTATGATATAGCCCACAAACAAGAGAAGATCACTATCTAAATACTTCTATAACATTACAGGAAGTTAAAGAATGTCTTATGAATTAATAAAAATAAATCAGTGGGTTTAGATGGCATTTCCAACGAAATGTTATGTCATCTCCCAGATAATGTGATACATTTTCTATATCTATTTTTTCAGAAATGTTGGTCTACTAATAAAATGCCTCAAATTTGGAAGCATTCCATCATTGTTCCAATTCACAAGAAGGGAAAGACACTTCAAGACATCAATAGCTATCGTCCAATTGCTTTGACATCTAATACATGTAAATTAATGGAAAAGATTGTTTTAAGGAGATTAGTTCATCATTGTACTAAACATAGCATAATACCAATCAATCAAGCTGCATTCCAGGCAGGCAGATCCACAATAGAACATCTAGTGAAACTTACTACGCATGTAAAGCACCAGTTTGCACGTCGAAAAAATATACTTGCAACATTTTTTTGACATCAGAAAAAAGCAAAAAGCATACGAACGTGTATGGCACAAGCGACTTTTATACAAATTAAAGAATATTGGTATCAATGGCAACATGTATGATTATATCAAAACCTTCCTAGATAGTAGTAGGGCACATTCAACTAGGGTTGGAAATACATATTCTAATCCAAGACCTTTACACAAATGGCTTACCTCAAGGATCAGTAATTTCGACAATATTGTTTTAATATTTTAATTTTGATCTACCCAAAGGCCTTTCTAAAGATACAGAGATAGTCCAATTTGCTGACGATATATGCTTGTGGATGAAAGTGAAAATGAAAAGAAATACTCCACTGAGGTCAATAAATTATATTAAAATTAAATACCAACATGAACTCAATAAAATAAATCATTTTTTTCACATGAAAACGGGCTTTTCCCTTTCACCGGAAAAAAAAAACAAATATGATGCTTTTTAATTCTGGTTATGATCCAGACAAACTTCCAAACTTCACCTTGGACGGCATTGCCTTAAACTATGCTAAAAGTGTTAAATTCCTTGGTGTTATCTTAAGTAATAAGTTTAACATGGAATATTCATATTGACCACATTTTAAACAAAGCAAGAAAAAGTTAAATTTTTCTTAAAGTAGTTAGTAAACAATCTTGGGGGCAAGATACCAAAACTTTAACTATATTAGCAACTGCCCTTGTACGTTCAAGATTATCATACGCTCAAGAGGTATTTTTTTAACGCACCCAAACACCTTTTTACATAAACTTCGAAGTATTGATAGTAAAGCTTACAAAATTGCTTTAGGAGTTCCCACACATACATCTAACTTAGGAACATATAGCGAAGCAGGAATTTTTACCTCTCTCAGAATTTCGTAAAGCTTCTACTTCAAAATTTATACTGAAAAAGTTCTTCTAAAAAAAATGCCTGCTCCAAAGAAGTATGTCTACAATCGGAGAGGGACTTTTGGAAAACGTGCACAACATATTCAATCCACAAAATCTATTTATTCCTTTTCTTCTGATCTCCTAAGGGATGCGTAAAAATAGATGAAGGTAACATTGTCAAAAAAAAAACAACGTTTTCGCCCATTCCAAAATGGGAACAGTCAAAAGCTATCTTTGACATAGATTATATACATTTAACAAAAAAAAGATTCTCTGAATATTCTGAGAGCGTCTGTATGCACTCATTTAGAAAATGAATACAGTACTCATTAAAAAGATATTCACAGATGGCTCCGTATTAGAAAACGAAAGCACACAGGAGCAGCATTTCAAATTCCCGTGCTTAAAAAGTAAAAAGTTATTTTTTCTTCTTGGTAAAAAGTTGTCAATATTCAGCGCTGAAGTACTTGCTGTCTTAAATCATTGGATTTCATTTTTAAATTTTCCTATAAATAACAGTCAAGTCCTAGTATGTGCTGACTCTAAAGCAGCAATAAATGCTATCAAATCACCCAACTCTTGCATACGACTTGATATGATAATGGAAATAAATCATGTAATACACCTACTTTTCTATGAAAGGCATCACTGTCACTTTTGTTGGTGGGTGCCTTCTCATTGTGGAATATCAGCAAATGAACAGGTAGACCAAGCTGCAAAAAAAGGCAGCTCAGAATCTAAACGATGCACAATCTATAAATATTCCTTTAGATCTGTCAGAATGTTTTCTCAATTATAAAACAAAAAAAATCTCATGATAATGTTAAACAGTTATTGAAGAACTCAGACAATCAGTATTATCATAACTGTATTAAACAAAATGATAAAGGCAATGGGAAAAAGTCATACAAGCATGTCATATTCTCGTCCAGGGAGGGTCGAAAGTCTAATCCATAGGATACGTTTAAATTCATTTAAAACAAAGTATTGTACTTATATTAAATGTGTATGTGGTGAACCTATTAGTGTCAATCACTTACTGATTCACTGTTCAAAAGCAAGAGAACTTTTTAAAAGTTCAGGCATTCCTTGTTTATAATGGGATGGATCGACACCATTACTCTTACCATGCTTACTAAATGATTATTTTGCACTAGATTCTGTATGTAAATGTTTATTGAGTAGTTCAATTGGTGTTTATCTTTAATTTTTTTTCCCCTCAGTTATATTCTTATAGATAAGTTTTCTAACTGGAATGACTAGAAGGGGATGGGGTAGGGTGGACTTAATTTATTGCTAGTATAACGTCATATTTCATCATCACACACGCTCAATAACATACATACCTAAATTATACCAAAAATACATTCAGTCTTAATCACTTTTAGTGGGAAAGACTTTAAAACTGAACAACAACAACAACAACAACAACACACACACACACACACACACACACACACACACACACACACACACACACACACACACACAGGGAGACGCGCACACACATGTATCATCACACACCGGTCACGCGCACATACGCACGCACATGCAGACAGATCAAAATTGTGACCATTCCTGATTTAACTAGAGGAGCAGGGTCATTTATGTACAGCTGAATATATTAATGGATCTCGTCGAAATGTAATTCTTTTAGCACATATATTAAATATGCATTTTTCAACACCAAACTTATGAAAAAAAAAACCCCCCACAAAACTTGCACTTCCCGCTCATAGTTTGAACATAAACTCCGAATGCATACTAAGAAGACCTGCGCATTAAATTAGGCAGCAAGTAGACGATCAAAATGGGCAAACAAGACGAAACACAAAAACACTGAAGCTAGAAGTACTTGAATTCTCTAAACAAGCTGTTGTTTTTTTTCAGAAAGGATTCCTTAAATGTGAAAGCGAATATTCAACTGGCTTTGGCTTTTTCAAAAATTCGTAATAGAGCTCTTCCATTATGAATACTTATAAAACATAACAGGTCTATTTCAGTCTGAGTTACACACTGACAATCTGGGTGTGGTGGGCTGATAGAAAAAGGGGTCAGTTCGTAGGGGAGATGATACGGACATTTGGTAATATACAGTTATCCTCCTTTCAGTGTCAAGTTGTTATGGACAACTGCTATGGTAAGGGTGCGGGAGATAAACAGTTATCCTCCTTGCAACATCTTGTTTTGATGGACAACTAGAATGGTAAGGGTGGGGGATTAGCGTTGAACTAGTTTCTTTGTTATAGCACTAAGCTGTAGTGGATCTGTGGACGGAAGAAGCAGGTATTCGGTAATCTACGGAGAGGTGTAAGGAAATAAGGGAAGAGTCCAGATACATATTGATATTTGTGGACAAGGTCAGTCTGGTGTAGTTTCTTTAATTACATCATAAGTAAAGAGAGAGACAAAAAAGAAATGCCTCTAGCCTAAAGACATAGTGCTACACTGTCCAGTAGTAAAAACAATTGCAGAAAGATTAGTTTGGGCAACTGATGGTAAGTCTAGTGCCAATAACAGTAATCTGTACAACACTAAGATTACTTTTCCCCCTCTTGGTCCATCACAACCTCGCACTGTGAGGAGTCCTATGGTTCGAATTCATATGACTTTCTCACCTATACTCTCGCCATTGTAGTCGTCGTCCATCATACCTTGGCGCTTGGAACAAATGAACTGTGCACAGACAACGCCTGTTGTCTTCCACAGCTATATTCATCACTCTGGTCGTCTACGGAAACATGACGCAACAATCAGGATGACTGTTTCCACAGCAAATTCTGTCTTCCTCTCTGACTCCACCACTCTGTTTACTCATCACAAAGGTTTGGCTTGTGTCACAACCTGTCCGTGAGTGCATGAGTGCATGCGTAGCATGAATAGAGCAATCTGAACATCAATGCAGACAGCATGAATATCTTTCACCAGGCGTCACCCGCTCAAATATTATGACTCAAAACACGCAATGACAGCACAAATTCCACGCATGCTTGAAATTCAATGAACTGTGTTTTAAGACCTCACATGCAGTTGCACTGTCACAGCCCATATGATCACTTTCACATTCACACGAAGATGGGTTCAGATTCATCATCATAATCCGAGAGACCTGTAAGGCGGAAGGATCGTTGAGGATGTCACACGGGAATCCTGCCCCTTGAGGGTGGCGCCAAAAGGATGTTTCAAATAGTAAGAATAGGAATGAGCAGGTACAACATTCACTGAACCCGACACGCAGAAGAACAATTCATTCAAACACTTTTCAGAGACAACCTCCTTGACAACCGATGAGTATTCGCGTAGTGAGTGAACAAAAACATTTAAAGGAACTGATTTGCTATCGTGAACAAGTTCTCCCAGTGGAAAGCCACAGGCTTCCGAGTGAAAAAAATCATAACACAACAACCACCACTTTTCTGGAACTCCAACTACCAAGGGGAGCAATTACAAGCCAGTTCCAAAGAAGGGAGAAATAATCATGTCTTGAAGGAATTTCCAGAAAAAAAGCCTGACACAAACATTTGACTAGCTCAGAACTGCACTGAGAGGCAGACTTTTCCATACAATTCCAACAAAAAGAAAGTAAGAAAAAATCATTCTCTAACAAACAGTCAACCCATCACAAAATATCCTTACCAGGTCTTCAATATTTGATTCTTCCAGAGATATCTACAATTCACACTTTACGTAAAGAGGCTAATCTTACCCTCACAAAAATGAAAAAAAGCACAAAAGAAGCTAACATGCTAAAATGGAGACAAAGCCAAGCAGTCCAGCTTGAGGATGGTTTCAAAATGTCCCTTCATCCTTTCGTCCGCATTCCATACACAGATTACACGTCTTAGAGTAAAGGCATGCAGATCCGAGCAGGTTCTCCAGTGGCAGCCCATGCAAGGTGGCCAGAGACACGAAACCGAACTTCCCTCAGCTGATACTCCATGATAATCAAAATGTTAGCTTAAAGGACGACATTAGTAGGAAAAAAAAACTGGCTTGATTTCTTCAGGAGAAGAGAAATCATGATATTTTAAAGGTACCTTCACAAACAAATTTGACTGATGGTTTAAAAATTGTAAACAATATACACGTTTTCGAAAATGAATGTAGACAGTGTGTGTGCTTTGTTTGCTTATTTGTTTATTTGTTTGTATGTAAGTTTGTTTCTTTTTAGTGAGTGCACAAACGGGACTGAAAATTTTCATCATTAAAATGGATGTGATTATAAAGCAAGTTGGGCTATACAGATAGGTGCTAATATGTTTTCTTTCATGAAAATAAAGACAGTTTAGAAAGCAGAAAACAGAGATGTGAACAAGAACAATCATGACAATGTCAAAACAAAAGTGAATTCTACGAATGCATTCTTTGAACAGTTTATTTCAATTGAATAATTTAAAATTTTTAGGCGATTCTTAGAACGCATTAAGCGTCACTTCTTTTGCTGAGTATACAATAATTTTTTAAAACGGAGCTCTTTTTCTTTCCGCCGTTTCTCTCCGATATGATGTTTTAAAGTGTAGAGAAAATGGGTTGAGAGCTGAATTGAGTGGCAACACTAAAATGGCCATTCCCACGTTGACCTCCCCTGGAATGACAACATCGTTGGCAGCCAGGACTCCACACAGACCAATAGGAAACCAGCACAGAAAATCGGACACTGCGATGGATAGAAGACGCCTAGCGATAGTTGCTTCCTTGGATTTTGCACTCTCGGTGACTATGTCTTTTGATTTTGTTAACAGATTAGACATACTATTGCTCCTTACTGACAGTAAATAAGACACTGACCCACACCAGTCATGAGGAAGAGAACTAGGTTGCAGACAATCATGATACTGAATGAGTAAATATGACCAGGAAAATACGCTCTGGTAACAGGCAGTGGAAGGCAAAATACCTGTCTGCTGGTAAAATTCCCAGTGTGAGGTTACAGGGAGAAGAGGGACCATTGCCAGTGTAAATCCAAGTCCCCACGTTACACCACAGGCGATGCGAGCTGATCTGACTCCAAACCTGATGCGACTGAAAGGAAAACGGAGCACAAGGAAGCGATCCAAAGTGATTAAAGAGATCAGTAATGCTGACACTTCAGACGATAACAAAGATAAGAATCCAGCAATGCTGCAAGCTGTACTCTGTTTCCATTCAATGTCATTCCAAAGGTAACTACCAGTGTAAATCCGATCTGCCACTCCAATGAAGACTAAATACACTCCCATCAAGTAGTCAGAAGCACACAAATGAAAGACAAATACGGCAAAACCAGTCTTTGTGCTTTCTGACATGAAGAATATACGGTAGACAAAACTACTGAAGTTTCCCAGTACAGCCAGTACGGCAAAAATGACAAGAACACAACGATAGGCCATAGATTTCAACAAGTCATCACATGATGAGATTTCATCTGATGGAGCAAAACATTCGCCTAGGAAATTGTCTGGTAATACAACAGAACAACATAATTTGAAATTTTCTGCAGAAACATACACCAGGTTCGGCATGTGCTTCATGAAGTCTCGGGTGAAGTCATTTATAGAACAACCCTGTAAGGTAAAAACCTTAATATAGTGAAACAAGCCTTGTCCCTGCAGTATCTGTATATTACTCCATGACAAATCAACATTTTCTAAGTTCGGCATCAAAGTTGACAAGGTGCGCATGTTCAGAGAATTCGCTTGGACATGGGAAATATTGAGGATCAACAGTGATAGATGTGCTTGGCCGTAAATCCTGCCAGACATCGGATTGCCCGCCAAATTCAGTCTCCGAAGTTGCGGCATCCCCAAAAAGTGGCTGAAGTTGACATAATGAAGCAGATTGTCTCCCAGATCCAAACTGCGAAGATTGGGTAAATTGACGTCAGTCAAGTTCGTCCATCCACAGGCCAGGACGCCCAGGTGGATCAGCATGGTGGTATTAATGACTTCATTCATATTCACTTCACTGCCTGAGATTTCAAGGTAGCGTAGGTATTGGAAAGAGCTAATGAGAAAACTGCGATTGCAGGAGAAGGCAAAACCAAAAACAAACACATGACTTAGGGCAAGTGACGTGGCACATCAGTTCATCATCACGCATTGGACATTGTGGCATACCATCACATAGGTGATTTACATGCAAGCAAATCAGTTGGTCTCTGTCACGACATCGATAGAACCCAGGGCACGCCTTGTAGTTGTCACATTCAGCTTCATCCTCATGTTCCGGACAGTCGATCATGCCATTACACCTGACATAAACAGGGACACAATAGCCATTATCGTGACACTGAAAATGAGAGTCTGGGGCACTGCGTGTTATTAGCATGTAGAGAGGTCACGGTGGTGAACCGTCCAGGTGTGTTAAAAGTGTTGATCACCGCTGGAGGGTTGATTTCAGAAAATACGTGTCCTAGATCGTTACAGTCTTCCTCGTCTTGGCCCAGCATGCAGTCTGGGAATCGATCACACGTCTTCTTCATATCTATGCACTGAACAGAAGTCAGCAAAAGCTAAGCCTCGTGCGTAAATTAAAATTTGAAAATGTAAAGCTTCATCAATATAATATAACAGGAGACGATCTTAACACGTATTGTGTATAAAATTTTAAGCCTGTATTCATTACAGTAAATTTTGAAGGCAAACAACAAGAGCAACAAAGATTTCATACCCAAATTTGATGCTTTCTACGTTTTTAGACAAGAGCTCCACTGAGTCTAAAGATGGCAATCCGGATAAAGATTAACGCTTTTGCATGGATTGTCTTTCATTTCAAAGTCTTGTTAAGGTTTTTTCTCAAAAACGTGAGGATGTTAGTTTTTACTTATTTGGTAAACAGAAGCTGAGAAAAGACATATCTTTCATGCACACCAGTGAAACCGGAACCTGTGGCTGTGTATTTTATTCTCTTTCAATCCATCCAGCAGCAACTACCATAGATCAATGACGGAAATCGGTCAACTTCTGTGTAGCTGCAGCGGTGTCATGGCATAAATCACACCACATCTGTCTATACAGCTGGGGTTGTCATAGATTAAGGACAAAAATCAGTCATCCTGTTACATCATATCAGATGCAGATCTTTCAAGCGGAGGGTCTCCGAATACTCTCCAGTGCTTCATTCCAGGCAATAAAGCTGCTTTTCATCAGAATACAGTATTCCTGGCATCTGTTTACCTGTATTCTAGACAAAGATGTGCTTTGTTCACGACCGTTGTAATCTAAATCCCACTGATGGCCATCATGGGATTCA
>JADBJO010003170.1:178991-198429 GCA_016801955.1 Conus betulinus | reverse complement strand
GTACAATGCTACCATCTTCCTCTATCTGCTTACATTTCCCGTGCAGTTTAAAGACCCTAGATCTATACACAGCCGTATATGATTGGTACTACGAACCCACCACCAGGCCATTTGTTGTTTGTTGTTGTTGTGGGTTGTGTTTGGTTTTGTGTGTTGTTGTTGTGTTGTCATTTAAGGGATGATGATTTGATGAACAATATGCAGCTGGAAAATGTACGATAAATTATGTGAAAGGAGGAGAAAAAAAAACTACTTCGCCAAGAATGGAAAAAAGAGCATGGATCAAAGAGGTATCGGTATCCAATTCCTAATTCTGGATACACAGATACAGACTCAGGATAACACAGGTCCGAAGGTGGCAAAATAAAGCACGTCAATTGAATAGCCCGTTTGGTGCCTCAATGATGATGATGAAGTGATGATGATGAGCTGGAAAAAACCTAATAACGGACGGGCCGATGCCAAGCAACAAGGAGGGTGCGATCTGTTCCATCTGATATACGTTCAGCGCTGAAAAAGTCACTCGACACCTTCTTCTTCTTCCTTCTTCTGCGTACGCAGGCTGTACTCCGCCATTAAGGCAGCCATAATACTCATCTTCGGGAAGGTGCATGCTATGTTAACGTGTCATCCATACCAACGGCCAAACTGGCCTTCTCTTTCGAAAGTTGCTGATGGAATTTTACGTGGGTGCAAGATGTTATGCGTGCGTTCACACACGGAACCTCGTTTATAGTATCATTCGAAGGACTGTATGGGAAATGAGAGACAGACCAACGTTAACTCCGAGGGAAAAATCCCCCTGTACCAAACGGCCCGGCGGAGATTCGAACCCGCAATGCTTTTCTTGATCACACTCTATTATCTGCTTTTCTTTTGTCACTATGTTATCTGCTTTTCTTCATCACTCTGTTATCTGCTTTTTTGATCACTCTATTATCTGCTTTTCTTGATCACTTTTATCATCTGCTTTTCTTGATCACTCTATCATCTGCTTTACTTGATGACTCTGTTATCTGCTTTTTCTTCATCACTCTATTATCTGCTTTTCTTGATCACCCTTATCATCTGCTTTTCTTGATCACTCTATTCTCTGCTTTCTTTATCACTCTATTATCTGGTTTTCTTGATCACTCTATTGTCTGCTTTTCTTGATCACTCTGTTATCTTCTTTTCCTCATTACTCTGTTATATTCTTTTGCTTATCACTCCATTATCTGATTTTCTTTATCACTCTATCTTGTCCGTCGTGTGCAGGTCCAAATACTTTGACCAAATTGACTGCCAGCGAGAGAGAGAGAGAGGAGGGGGGGGAGCGAGAGAGAGATAGAGAGAGAGAGAGTGGAGAGGAGGGGGGTGAGAGAGTGGTGGGCGGTGGTGTGTGTGTTGGTGTGGTGTGTGTGGGGGGTGTTGTGTTCAGAACGGCCCTTTAAGAGAAAGACAGACAGACAGGCCAGACATGAGAGAGAGAGAGAGAGAGAGAGAGAGGGGTCTGAGAGAGAGAGAGAGAGAGAGTTGCACAAACCACCCTTTAAGAGAGGAGAGAGGAGAGTAGCCCTCTCTAGAGAAAGACAAAGAGCAGACACCGAGTTCAAGATACCTTTAAGAGAGCAGAGAGCCCGAGAGACAGACAGAGGAGAGAGAGGTTTAGAGGTCGAGAGGGAGAGAGAGAACAGTGAAACACCCTTTAAGAGAAGACAGACAGAGAGAGAGAGAGGAGAGAGAGTTCAAAGAGAGAGAAGTTCAAACACTTTTAAGAGAGAGCAGAGGGAGAGAGCGAGGATATAGACGAGAGAGAGATCGAGAGAGAGAGTTCAAAGGAAGAGAGAGTTCACAGAAGGCCTCTCGAGTTCAAGTCAATGAAGAGAGTCAATATAATGCACAGTACAGCATTCAACCCCGCACTTCAAAGGTCCTCTCGACTGCTTCCCTTCACAAAAAAAAAAAAACAACAAAAACAAAAAAAACCCAGACCAAGTATCCTTCAACATGCATAGTGGACCTACCCACGTGACTACTTAGAGATAACTTTGTCCCTCTTTTTTTTTTCTTTCTGTCCATGGCAATTATGTCAACTTTTTTTTGTGTTGACAAAGGAACGAAGAATAGAGACCCCCCACCCCCACCCCCACACCCACCACACACCCACACACACCCAAAAAGGCAATAGGAGAAATTGGAAAAGATTACAGATAAGAATGTGAAAATATATTCTTGAGTATTTTTCCCCCCCCAAGTGCACCACAGAGGACGAAGGAAAAAGTTTTTTTTTTTTTTTTTTTTCCCCCAAGTTGGTCCTTCGAAGTAATTCGTCAAGGTTTTGTAGTGAAAGCCTTCTAGCCAGAATCTGCATTAGTATAAGCCCCGCAGTTTTTTTCACAAGGAACGCGTCGCATGAGAGGGTTTCGACAGAATTTCAGATAGCAAGTGAAATTCCCCTTTTTGTTTTTCCCCCATTTGCCGTGGGCGCAGGTTTTTTTCAAGGGGGGGGGGTAGGGGGGTGGGGGGGGGGGGGGTGGTTCGGTCAAGCCACTAGTGGGGGGGGGATCGGCAGTCGTAGCCGGGCAGTTTTACAAGGAACTGCGTCGCATGAGGGGTTTCGACGAATTTGGGGGGGTGGAAATTCTACTTTTTTTCGGGGGGGGGGGGGGGGGGGGGGGGGGGGGGGGAGAAGTGAGAAGCAAAGCGCTTTGTTATATACGACAATCAAGCAATTTTCCAGAGACGTTTCATGAACGTATTCTGTGCTGCGGGTCATTTGTAAGGCAGCTGTTATGGCTTCTTCTCTTCAGTGTAATGTTTATTTTCACCATCATTATCATTTGCACTAAATTACCTTAAATTCAAAATTATGTTTTATTTTCTATCCATCGTTGTTGTTGTTGTTATGTAAAGATTGAAACTCATCAATAAAATCTGCCCTTTCTTAACCTTCTCTTTCTCACAAATTCTTTTTCTGGTTTAAACATCTACTTCTTCATTTTCCTCTCTCTCTCCTTCTCTCTCGCTCTCTCTCTCTCTCTCTCTCCCCTCGTGAACTGGACGAAGATAAGTGATTGTTCATTCATTTTTCGTTGTCCTGAGGGTCGTGTTTCTTGCCTGAAAAAGAAGACTTAATAGGTCGAAAAGCGTCATTTTTTTTTGTCTTGTGATTTTCTTTGTCAACTTTTTTTTTTTTTTTTGTTTTTTTTTTTTTTTTTTTTTTTTTTTTTTTTTTTGCGGAGCTTTATTAATAATTTTTCACCTGTGTTTAGATTTCTACCTGCAGTCGCCTCACTTTTGCAAGCTTATCTCTCGTTCTTCATGTGTGTGACCCCTGCCTTAGGGTGCAGTAGCCAGCAGCTCTGTGCTGGTGTTGATCAACACGATGAAAACAGCCAGTTCCACACTTCACCCAACGGCTGATGAAGGAATCGAACCAACGACCCTCAGACCGAGGACCCAGCAGTGTAACCACTCGACCCCCCGTCCTCCGACGAAGTGATATGTTGATGCTATTACACACAGCAAAGTAGTATAACATCAAAACTTTGCAGACAGTGAGGGCTTTGGACGCCGTGATGTTTCATCTCCCAAGCCTCCTCCTACATTTTCAGTTCCCAATCAGCGGTCTCTAAGGGGGCAGGCAACGTTCTCGATGGGGGACCAACCCCCTCCCTGTCTTTCCCCTTACCACTCGCTTCCCATCCCTCCCGCTGCTGAGATGCCCCACTCCTCCTACCCTGCTCTGTCTGTCCAACACATACATGCACGCACGTGCGTGCGTCCGCGCGCGCACACACACACACAACCACACACACCAAATACACCAAGCACACCACACCCACGCAAACAACACGCGCACGCACGCTCGACGCACGCACGCACACGTGCACACACCACAAAACCACACACAACAACTCCACCACACACACACCACACACACACACACACACACACACACACCACACACACACACACACACACAAAACACACCACACACCCCACCACACACACACACACACACACACACACACACAACCACACGTGGCGCGCGCGCCGCGCGACTTCTCATTAGAAAAAAAAACGGTCCCAAAATAAACTCTTTCGTCTCGTCTCCTCTCTCGTTCACAACTTTGGGTCAGACCCGTGGCCAGTGCGGCTGATGGTGGTTATTTCCCTCATGGACGCCGAACTCTCTTCTGGGGCAATAACGGCAGACATGGAAATCAATAAGGCCGTCGGTTTGCCGTCTTCCGCCAAAACACTCCCCTGTGACTTGGCAGTTGTGTCAGCTGGTGGTGTTTTTACTCTTCGTGTATTTTGCTCGTGATGTGTGATGGAGCAGCGCGCGCGCGCGCGCGCGCGCAGCGTGTATGTGTGGTGTGGTGTGTGTGTGTGTGTGGTGTGTGTGCAATGATCTATCTATCTATCTATCTTATATCTATATATATATATATATATATATATAATATATATATATATATATATATATTAAAATAGTTTACAGTTCAGGGTGCGTTTGCTGACAACGATTTCCATTTGTGCCTGCAGTTGTTTACTATTTTCTACTTTAGTATTTAGGGTTGCTAAGTATGGTTTGCATAGTATTAACCATTTTTCTGTTGAACATAGGTTGGTTGCATCTTTTTTGAAATTGTATTGTATGGTGATGCCCTTTTTTATGATTTTCCAGGATATGTTATAGTTTTTTTTTTTTTGTCTTTAAGTCTCCAAATATATTTGCTCAGTTCTGTTTGGGTTTTTGTATTTTACTTTGTTGAATGACTGTTTATGGTTTGCATATCTGGTTTGTGATTTTCAGTGATCCCTATGTATGTTTCTTTTTTCATTTTTGATGTCACAGTGGCTTGGTATACAATGTTGTTATAGAGGCATTTGTTGCTTAAGGGGACACTGTTTTTTTGTAGTACAATTGCAGGATTTCCTTTCTTCACCCTTCTTTGCTTGTGTGTTGCTTTTCATTTTGTTGGATGAATCAATTATATTTTTTAGGTTATTCTGCTGCTGCTGCGTTGTTGAATACTCTTTCATTATGTGACAGATTAGATAATCTCTTGTTTTATGCCACTGGGTATGGTTTTTAGTATAGATGGTGGGTGGTTGCTATTGATGTTTACATAAATGGGAGTGTCATTAGGTTTCTTGTATGGTTTATATATATGTAGTTGTTTGAGGTCAAGTGTTATGTCTAAGTAGTTCACTACCTTTTTGTTTGCTTCGATGGTGATTTTTAAGTTATGGTTTTGGAAAATTTTGCATAGTTCTTTTTTTTTCTTGTTTTCGAATGGTTCTTGGATTGTTGTTTAGCGCGGCGAGGCCGTCGTCTCTGTATAGTCCGACTTGCTTTTTTCCGAGTTGGTTTTTTGGATGTTGGATAGCATGAACAGTCCGACCATTTCCATGTTTCGCATGTTTCGGCACCGGTCATACGATCCCATGGTCACATCAAATGTTGAGTTTTTCTGTTCGTTTTCTTGATCCATGTTTCATTTCTGCTGCTGTAGAGTACAGTTTTTCTTGGTGTGGAGAATGATTTCCATTTCTGACCCTGTTATGTCTGTGTGTTTTAGCAAATTTCAGAGCTTTAGTGAGTAGCTCTTCATCTATGGATGGGTAGAAGTCTACTATGTCGAATGTGATGAATTTTTAATACACTTACAAACGATAATCATGTATATTAACGAAGAGAGAGAGAGAGAGAGAGAGAGAGAGAGAGAGAGAGATAGAGAGAGAGAGAGAGACAGACAGACAGACACAGAGAGAGAGAGAGACTAACAGACAGACAGACAGACAGACAGACAGACAGACAGACAGACAGAGAGTGAGAGAGAATGTGTTTCATCCTGATATGATTGGTTTGTTTCAGGCCCCAGTTACAGAAGTTACTCTTCACAGTTTGAACTCTCTACTGATACATACACTCCACTTCCCTTTCTGTAATCTTCCTGGCACAGAAGACTGTTCCGATTTGCTGGCTGCAAATTCACAATACCAATTCCAACAAACGTTTGTCTGGAATCTGGAATTAATCGGTCGTTACAAGCGTATAATCCTGTCAATTCAAACAACTTTTTTTTTGCTGATTGGTTTGCCAACAACAAGTCGTCTTATTGCCACAATCATCCACTGTTCTGATCGTTTGGGCATGAGACTGTAAAGCTATGAACATATAAAACAAGGGCTTCTCTGATTGGTTGGCTACACGTCTGGCGCGGTATTGATCCAAGCAAACCGATTGGGCTGCATGTGCGGAATTTCATTGATGCTGAGAGAAACAAGCGGACCTGCTTGCTACCACTAGTCCAGTTCTGTCGATGCAAACTTCGTTAGGCTCTTTGTCCGTGCCGCTAGTAACAAGACAGTCCCTAATCCTTCACCTGCAGTTTTGCGTTAGGGAAATATTTCGATTGTAAGATAGCATGACAGGTCCTAATCCTTTGTATGCGTTTTATCTTGGGAAATGGTTCGTTCACAAGACAAGTAATGGGGGTGTTGTTTGTTATTTCAGTGACTGGATTGTGACTGATGAGAGCAGTTGGGTCTGTTTCTGTTTTGTTTTTGAGTCATTTAGTCAGTCGGGGTCAGTTTCCGAATCAGCGAGTTAGGTACTCTCTGTCAGTTCGTGAGTCAATCAGTTCATCAGTCAGATTTTGAATCATCCTTTAGAAACAAGTAAGTTTGTTTTGCAGGGTGCTTGCTTTTTTTTCATAATCTGATGTAGGTGCTTTCCTCTCTCTCTCTCTCTCTCTCTCTCTCTCTCCTCTCTGTGTGTGTGGTGTGTGTGTGTGTGTGTGTGTGTGTGTGTGTGTGGCATGGAGGTAAATGTGACGAATAAATATCAACTTCTCGGTGTGGTTTTCACACATACATACAATAGCCTAGGAGCAGAAAGTATCGACAGAATTCCTTAGGATGATGAGAAGAGTAATCTTTCATTATCCCTTCTTTGTTTTTCTAGATGACTTGCTTCAGGTCAAACCCATTTTGAAGTATAGTGTTCTGAAAAAAAAAAAAAAAAAAAAAAAAAGCGAACAAACAGAAAATGAGCCATTTTACTTTAGCTATCCAAAGATTTCTCAATGTATCTCCCCTCTCTTCGAAGAAATGCCGCTGCGGATAACCAGCCATGTACCCTTTAACCAACAATTAATTAAGCTATATGTTTCGATGCTGACTAAAGCTGATTCGACTACCAACTACATTGCAAAGTGAGACGACTGCAGGCGGAAATCTAAACAAATCTTAAATAATGTCAGCGAAACTGCCCAGAGAAACGTGGACAAACGTATTCACAAGACAAAAAACCACAACGTGTTCGACCTCCTCCTCGGGTCTTCTTCAGGTGAAACAAAAACGAATAAAATAACGAAAATGCACTTAGCTTTGATCACTTCAGATCGCTTCAGAGTTGAGCGCATTTTCGTTATTTTATTCGTTTTTGTTTCACCTGAAGAAGACCTGAGAGGTCGAAACGCGTTGTGTTTTGCTTGTGACTCGTTTGTCCCCGTTTCTTCTCTGGCGGTTCGCTGACATTTATTTAAGATTTACCAGCTACATGCTCTCTGTGGACCAGGCATATGAATGATGTTCCTTGGACACGGTATCTTTGTCAGCCTTAGTACAGTCTTAGACATTTTGCGACAAGTAAAAAAACAACATAACATTCTCGTACAGCACAGCCAGAGAAAGATAGAGAGACAGAGAGAAGGAGACAGAGACAGAGAGACAGAGCGAGAGAGAGAGCCGAGAGAGAGAGAGAGAGAGAGCGAAAGAGAGAGACTGTGAGAAGAGAGAGCGAAACGAGAGACACAGAGACATAGAGCGAGAGAGAGCGAGAGCGAGAGAACGAGAGATCGAGAGACAGCGAAAGAGAGATACAGAGAGAGAGAGAAAGAGAGAGCCGGAGAGAGAGAGCGAAAGAGAGACAGAGAGAGAGAGAACGAAAGACACACACACACCACAACACACACACACACACACACACCCACACATATATATATATAATATATATTATATATTATATGCGAGAGAGAGAGAGAGCGAGGGAGGAGAGGAGAGAAGGGAGATGATAGAGAGAGAGGCTAGAATATTCAACAGGCAGACTTCGACTACTAAGGCTCAAAGGAAACGTATTATTCTCAGTTTACTTTAACTGGCCATTATACTGGCCACCATAAACGCCCATCATGAGGATAGAGAGAGAGAGAGAGAGAGAGAGAGAGAGAGAGGAGAGAGAGAGAGAGGAGAACAGAGAGAGAGAAGAGAGAATGGGGGTTGTGGGGGGAGTGAGCGAGGGAAGGTTAGGGGAGGGGTACGACTCTTTGTGCTGGATGGACAAACGACAAAGGTAATTGAGTCCACTGCATCATCCTCACCCCCATCATCATCAATCATCACCATCAATCATCATCACCATCACATCATCATCCACAGCAATTGCAAGTCCCCCATCAAGAAGTTTCCCCCGTGCGGCAATCACAGGAGCTTTATTACAACGGTTGGCTTCCGTCATGGTGCTCTCTATCTATCGGTTCTGCTTGTTTGTCTGTACTCTTTGTGGCTTTTTGCTCATTCGCTCTCGTGAACTTACCGCTCCTCTTCTCGCTCGCCCTCTGGCAATCTCGCTACCTAACTCTCTGGCCTCCTCTCCCTCTCTCTCCCCGCTCGGCCCCCCTCACTCCTCTCCGCTCTCTCTCTCTCTCTCGTTCCTCTCTCCTTCTCTCTCTCTCCCGTCTCCTCTCTCTCCCCTCCTTTTCTCTCTTCGGCCGTCTCTGCTCCTCTCCCTCCCCTCCCGCTCTCTCTCTGTCTCTGTCTCCCTCCGTCTCCCTTCTCTCTCCCCCCTCTCTCCGCTCCTCGCTCGCGCGCGCGCGCGCGCGCACACACCACACACCACACACACACACACACACACACACACACACACACACACCACACACACACAATCATTAACGAATCTGAGGTAAGTGGCTAAGTACCTTCCCAACAAGCAGTAAAAAAAAAAAAAAAAAAAAAAAGAAAAGTGGATACGAACACTTCCCCTCTAAAGCCAGATGCGCCGCACAACACCAAACCCTCTAACACACTGATGCATCGACCAAACAGCACTTGCCGTAGAAACCGCCAGAACACCATGTTATACTAATGCAAGAGAAGAATAAGTTACCTATTCTTCATGTCATGTGACGTAGCCTCACATCAAGGCATGTGACGCTCCATCACATGTAGTCTAGTGATATGAATCATTTCCCCATGTCGCAGCTAAAAAAGGAAGAATATTCATGTGGCTTGGCACTAGTGTAGCGGGCGTCCCCAATAATTGTGAGGATCACTCCTTAAAATAAACAAGGGGTGGTCATTGGGTGAAAGTGACCACTGATAGATAGTTTAATAAGGGCTGGTAAGGTGGTGGTCATGTGTTTTGAACACTGAGTATGCACTCACTAGGAGGAGGGAGGAAAGAATTAGTTTTAGCCCAGGAGATGGCCTAAAGACTCCAACCTGTCAGGACGTTGGTCAAGGGGTCCTCGCCGCTGACCAGTCATTACCAGGTGAGCCATAGATAGGTGGGAAAGCTACAGGGAAAAACCTAAAGAAAAGAGAAAGAAGAATTCATATGCTGAATTGGGAAGCAGGCTACTTACATGAACCTTATTTCGTGTTTCAGCCCTTCACCTTCACCCTTCACCCCGTCAGCTATTCCTCCTCTGATGCTGCAATGGCATCTGTTTCTTAAGTGCTGAGACGGGTGTTTTAATGATGGCCATGGTGTGGGGAACACACCGATAGTTCAGCCCTAGCAGTTGAAGACCCCGGGTAGAAGAGTCGGATCTCATCGGTTCCCCAGTGACAGGTGAGTTCTAGGCGTCAGCACGTTTTCTGATGCAGACAGGGCATCATGACAGTATGGAGCGAGTGTTTTCTCTGATGCAGGTATGGCATCATGAATGCATGAATGATTTATTCTCCTGGTCTGGATCTTGGGCCAATGTTATGTAAAAGGCCATGACTTTATGTTCTTGGAGGATGTGGGCATTTCTTTCTTCGGCAAGAAGGAGGAATCTTGTAAGAATTTATTGATATTAATTCGTAAACTGATTTATCTGTCAGTGTCAGAGAGAGAGAGAGAGAGAGAGAGAGAGAGAGAGAGAGAGAGAGAGAGAGAGAGAGAGAGAGAGAGAGAGAGAGAGAGAGAGAGACACGTGTATAGCATTTGTTTATTTTATTTTATTTTGTTTTTTATATTTATTTTTTTGCTGTTCCAACCTCTGCGCCATCTCAGAGGCAGTGCACCCACGCCGCTCATTCTGACACCCCGTCCACAGCCACAGCCCGGTCGGCCCCCGCCGCAGCCCCGGCACCGGCAATCCACGGGGAGCAGTCAATGCTAAGTCGTCAAGAGGCAACCCACCGGAGGAGACACTGCACTGCTGCCAAGTCACCTCGGTGGTGTTCAGTGGCGCCTGTTCTGATCTAACATACGCAGGACATCACTTACTAAGCCCCCTACTGACGACAATAATTGCTTAGTCGCGGAGCCGGCGTGAGTGAGCTCTCCCTCCGGAGGGCGCCACCATGTCCGTCCAACGACAGCCTCCCATGGAGTCGCCGATACCGGTGACCCCGACGGAACCAAAGCAAAGCCACAGACGTGGAGAGGACACCGAAACTGAGGTCACCATGAGAGCAGGGCATGAAGGGCCGCAGAATTTGAGACTTTTTTTTTTAATCTGATTGATGAGAATGAGGATGATTAAGATGATGCTACGGACTTCCATTTCGGTCTGAGACTACATGACAGGGCTGTACTCTACGCTTCCTTTCATAATATTATCCCGGCGTCAACCAGGCCCGAGAGATACAGGCACCTGCAGTGTTGGTCAGGAAATTTGAGCAACACCCCCAGAAAACGCATCCATTAAGTGGATGAAACTCGACTGTGTGGTCCCAGTCTTCCCAACTGAGTCCGCAGCAAACTCAACTCTGGGTAGGAGCCGGTCGGGGCAGAAAAACCCCACATGACTCTGATGGGATTTCGAACCCACGACCTCCCAGCCGGGAGTTCGCGACGCTAACCACTTCGCCACGGCGGCTGATAGAATTTGTTTATTACTTGTTCGATTCATTTAGTAAAGTGTTTTCCCCGAAGGAGAGGGGGGAAGAAAAAAAACTTTCGGTAGTGCGCCTTTTTGGTTGACTGGAGGGATTGCGTGTGTGTATGGGAGTAAATGCTGTGAATGTGTGTGTGTGTGTGTGTGTGTGTGTGTGTGCGTGTGTGTGTGTGTGTGTGTGTGTGTGTGTGCAAGAGTGACAGTGTGACACTCCACTTGTTTTATATGTCGAGTTTCAGAGCTGTAGAGTCTTTGATTATTCTGAAAAAAAAAAAAAAAATCACAAGGCTAATTTGTTTTGAGGCGATGTGATTTTGTCTGAAAATACAATCAATTTTTTTTTCACCAATAAAAATCCAGACTTAGAGAGAAAGCAAGGGATGCCACTCACGGACATAAATGATTCGCCTTCCAGTTTTTCATGCACTAAGACAGCGCGGGGGAAAAAACCCAACTAGGGCCGTACATGTCAAAATGCACATGTACGCATAGCAGGTGTTTGCCTCGAATGATGATGTTGAAAACAACGTAAGAAAAAAACAAAAACGGCCAACACCAACAAATATATCATCCGTTCCCATGTGGCAGACCCTCCGGCAGTGCAATGTGAAGGGATCCCCTGCGGCTTGTGCACACGAAAGCTGGTGGCTTTTCTGCAGCAGGGAGCGTGGAAATCCCCGACTGTTGCTATGATGATTTGTTGACTAACATGGAGATCAACATTCCTTAATGAGCTTGTCCGGATAAAGGCAGCCACGCGCTTTTCACGCCGCCTGGAGAAAACAGTCTGCAAGTGGAAAATGCTGTCCTGCGGTTTGCGCTTTTCTGTCTGTGTAATTGACTGCCGGGATTCTTCCCCAAACTAGGAGCTGCTGGACGAAGTCGTTTATTGACTATGCATTTTATCATCATCATCATCATCATTATTATTATTATTATTTTTTATCATCATCATTATCATCATCATCATTATTATCATTATTATTATTATTATCATCATTATTATTATTTACATAACAATATAACACTAATCCTCGGTTAAAAGACCACGCTCTGTGCGCTTAACAACCCATGCTCTCATTCACTGAGTGCTGCCTGCCCGAGTTAACCTTTACCTGATGAGAGACATTCTGAGCCTCTCCAGTGTCATCCCCCTCCTCCCCGAGCAGTTACATCCGGTCATTCTACCTACCCAGGATGGACCAGACATTCTAAGCCCCCCCCCCCCCCCCCCCCCCCCCCCCCCCCCCCCCCCCCCCCGAGCGGTACATCCGTTCATTACCTACCCGGATGCATTGGCATGCTAGGTCCCCTCTCCTGCTCCCCCCACCCCTCACATTGCTACGCCCCTCCCCCTTCCCCCCCCCATCCCTGAGCAGTGGGTCAGTAATGAAAACCAGACCTCGATAATGTCCAGTGCCTGGCGTTCTCTGACTGTGTCAAAGACGTGCCACGCTACACAGTTATTCAATTCACACTCAGGCAAAAGCTATATAAACTAAAGATATCAACTTCCCAAAACTCCCCTCCCTGGCATCCTCTAGGTGAGTCAAGGTGTTGCTGGGCCTCTCGGCCTTCGGGCCTGGCCACAGTGATCATGGTGTTAAGGTATGTGAGTTCTGTGTTTTTTGTGTATCTATTTTTATTAGTCTAGACAGAGAAGGTCTTAGTTGAGAGTTAGATTTCCTGGGAATGTCTGTTATAACTTGTAGTCAAAATAAATACATGTGTAAATTCTAAGAGCCTGTTTATTGAAAGGATGTTATATTATATTCTGCCTCGTCCTATCTTCGGTTTGGTATGTTTTTCTGAACATGAACCTACACTTGCTCACTTTCAGCCTAGAATCTCTGACTGAATGCTTCTCTCTCTCTCTCTCTCTCTCTCTCTCTCTCTCTCTCTCTCTCTCTCTCTCTCTCTCTCTCTCTCTCTCTCTCGATCTCTCGGTACGGTACATAGGAATCTTAGTCATTAGTCAGTTGCAGTGTCGATTTATTAACATCCCACAATTACTTTAGTAGATCCCCAACATCCCAAATCATCTAGTAACATCCCCTAATACATCAGAGCTCAATTCCTTTTGTATAGATAGTTGGTGGAGATGCGGGTAGATCCCCATCACCTCACTCTGCAGCCAAGCGTGCGTGTTGCCTCTACCTATACTCCCTCCCTTGGTATCTGAGCTCATCAGGCCGTACAGTTGTATCAGAACCTACTCTGTTTAATAGGTGCATCGGCATGGATGAATAATTGTCATGGATGAATAATTCTCTCTAAAACTGGTGGTTGAAAAAAAAAAAAAGGAAAAAGAAAGAAAAGAAAAGAAATTCCTCTAGAGCGGTATTATAGCAGAATTCACAAATGGGCCCACAAGTCAGGCTTTTCAGTTGCACATCGCCGGTGATTCCCTTACCACGCAGTGGGCCGCACGCGTGCGAATATGTTTGTACCGTTAACTCCTCCTCCTCCTCAACGTGCGGCCACTAGGCCCTTAACCGGCGAAAGGTCCAGCGGCGTTGTTTCGGTTCACTGACCCTACACGCGCTCTACCAGTTAAGGCGATCTCGGTCCTTAGGGCTGTGGGCCTGGTGTTTAGTACGGACAGGATGGACGTTGTCTTAATTTGAATTAGGTAACCTAACTTCCCAGTTTGTTACCGAGTCTATCATGCACTCCCTCCTGCTCACATACCTGTTTGAAAGTAAGTGATAATCACTGTTACAACTGTTCATCTAAAAGCTATAAACAATCACTTGTAACGCTTTACATGATGCCACGTGTTCGTTTTCCTTCCTCACTTTCATTACATGCCCCTCAGTTTATGGCGCGTCGCTGTCGTAAAATCGAAGTATTTGTCCCGTTCTCCTTTTGCTAGGCATGTTCTACAGTATGTCCCTTATTGCCAGTGCACTTACTATGCCCGTCACTTTCTTACTCAAGGTACAGTATATCATTTTTTTTACTTGTTTGTGCCTCTCATGAGTGTTCAATTTTGCATAAATGCTTTGTGTTTAATCCTGTGAAAATAAGCTGAGCCTGATGTGTACAATCCAAGTAGTTTATTCATGCAGTGATTCGTGTAGTTGAGGGACGTCTGTTGAAAAAAAAAGTCTCTCCTGTTAAACTTTGTTACATTTAGCTTTGCGTTGACCCAGTTTTCTAAACATTCCTTCAAGTAACCAAGACATAACTTCAAACATACTTACAGAGAACAACGACAATCCGCACACCTTTCAGAAAACAATGGATAGTAAAACATGTTGCTTGACAAGTTGATCAGATATTAAGTGTTTCAAATCGTTCGTTTAAATACTATAAATAAAAGCAGTCATCAGCCTGGCTCGTTGGCTTACAAAATACATTGATGTGTTTGTTTTTGCATTTTCAATAACGGTTCAACACTTATTTACTCCAAATACGTCTTTACATATAGCAAAGTTTAATTGCATTTTGATAGTCCGATTGCCAAAACAGGAATTCTTTTTTTTGCTCAGTGATGCACGTCACATTTCGTCGTTTAAATGACGTCAATATTCTTGTTAACAAGAAAAGGCAGCTCTGCTCCCGCCCCAGCAAGCGGCTAGCCTCCAGTTGTCAGACGACCGAGCGCTCCGAATTCAGTGAACATCATGTCCGCAGTTAAAAAAAAAAAAAAAAAAAAAAAAAAAAAAGTGAAGCGTTCCGATATATGTATTGTCATTTATTTGTTTATCTGTCAGCCAAGTGTTCCCTTCCCACCCCCCCACTAACTTTTCAATGGACTGGAATCTACGTGATGATCCCCACTCTCACCCTCTCCCACCCCGCTCCCATGGTTTGTGGTAAACAAGGCTGGCCAATAGGGTTTCGATGACCGGAGACTGAAATTGATCACACGATGTGTATAGTTGGTTAGGGGTCTGACCATGCATGTGTACAAACTGATAGCGTCCCTCAGCTGTTGGTTTGTGCTGTGTGATTATTGTTCTTTCTCCCTCTTTGCCACCTTGTTATTAAGTCTTGCATCAGCCTATCGATCTGGAACAATTTCTCTTCTGATTGAACGGCGCGCTTATGCTGCCTCCCCAAGTCACTACCCACACCCCCCCCCCAAGCCCCATTCGGGTCCGGTTTTACTGGCGTAACACTATTGGAACAATTGTGTAGACTGAGAACGGGTGTCGACCGTGTCGAAAGTTCATCGCCTGACTGACCTATACCCTGCACATTTTTCCCGTGTCATTGACATGTCAGATCGTCTTGTCGCGTCTTGTTTGTGTCTGATCGTCTCGACTGCAATGTCCACGATCAGTGATAAAATAATGCTCCAGTTCTAAAAACGTACCACGTTTATTATCAGTCTACTTACCGTTCATGTGTAAACAGATACGCTTATTACTCTATTTCAGCTGCTAATTAGGCCTATGCTATTGCTATACAATTCAAACGCCCACATGCGTTCGTTTTGAATATTCCTGCAAGGTCGGTGTTGTCTCTGTTCGTTTATTGTCATTATTCATGGTCCACCTCCCTTTCCCTTGATCTACGATCGGTTTATTATGGCACACTACTGGGCGCTGACAACCCACTGTACATATCCTACTCCTCCGCCCACTGCTATTACTCCTAACGGCACATTACGCCCTCATGACTTCACAATACTACATGGCTGCTACTACTACTTCTACTACTATACGGCGCAAAATGCCGCATGACCAAGTGCTACGGTCCAGAATCTTGCCTGCCTCTGTATATATTGTTCTGTTACTCAGCATTGTATTTGAGAGTTATGCGCTGGCGACTCTCCTGCTGGTAATATATCTCCTTCGTGCCAGTTGATTGTGAACTTTATGAGACTACGTACTACAATTTTATTACTCAGCATTGTATTTGAGAGTTATGCGCTGGCGACTCTCCTGCTGGTGATACATCAGGCCCATTGTCAACGTTCAGATGATTTCATTTGTGCCAATCACTGCCACTGCCATCTCCCATCCTCCCCCCCCCCCCCCCCCCCCCCCCCCCCCCCCCCCCCCCCCTTTTCGTCAAGGACCATTAATCGTAATATTTGTCAAGTACTTTTGTTTCATTCAGTGTTTTTTTATGTTTGGATATTAATACGTCTTTTGAGTGTTTCAGGAACTGCTGCTGAATCAACGACACAATTTTTCCTTCTACCTTCTACCTCTGCGGCTTTTATTTTTGTTTCGGAGCGACTGCGCGTTCGTCTTTACGCTTACGTACTTTTCAATGTCAGAATGATGTGACTTCTCACATTTCGCACGGACCAACTCACGACTTTATCCATACATTTCAATTTTCTCGGATTATCTGTTGATTTAATGCGGGTGCACACTGATGAGCAGGTTTTGCAAAAACGTATCCATTCAAATATTGTTGGAGCTGCTTTCGGTCTCTTTTTGCTCCACATCGTTGTTTATTAGCGTCACGTTACACATCTGGTCGCATTTCGTGTACACAGCGCACAGCGCAAGCGATCATCCTTGTGAATATGCGCATTCATCGTGTTTGTGTCGTGTTAAGGATCCTTATGTTTCGTTGACGTAACGACGTGTCTGCATGCTTATGTGTCATCCATTTTTCGTTCATCTGATCATGCATGAGTTGTTTCTGTCACCACAAACCATATTCATCTCATTGTCCATGGCCATGGTCATCATCTTCATGTTCATCATTGTTCATCTTCATTCGTCACTGCAGGTGTTGTCTAACATATTCACTGTTGTTTTTTTTTTTTTTGTTAAGCAAGTTACTGCTTTGTTCTGTCCGGCTATTAGCCAGGTTCCGATTCATCAATGATGCTGCTGTATGTAAAGAACATGTGAACTCATCGTCCCAGTAACATAAATGACATATTTTATTCAAAGAGGAGTTTTATATCATATGCAGTCTATGATTGTTTCGCAGTCTATGATTATTTCGAAGGCCACTTTCAGTTTGTTTTGGAATATCACAGTTTATAAAAGACATCACCTTTAGATAATCACTTAAGCTCTGCCGCCGTGTGTTACCTACTCTGTAAGGAAGATTTGTATTCCTGTTGTGATCAAGTAGAAGTCCATATCCGGAGACCATAATCTACCCTTGCTTTAACTTGTTGGCGGTATATGGTTGAGATATGTATGGGTTTGCAAGCCAAATAGTCCTCTGTTTGTTTCCATTTAAAAACGCCACTTAAAATACTTCACTTTTTGTCTTTTGTTTTTCACTCACTCTGTATGCACAGTTCATGAAGATGCTTACTGATTTATCTGTGTTCGTTTAGTTATGTCAAGGTGTTATTTTGAATTATTTCTAGTCTTGCATGCAATTCTCTTTGATAATATGTTTATTACACCTTTCCCTCACAATCATTAAGTGGCATTTCTTTCGTGATCCTTTTGTAATCTCAAACTATTATCGGGCTCCAGTGTGACCTCTTCCAGTTCAGAAACCAAAGCAGTGGCTCACGCATTCCTTGCAATCTGGTACACGTCTCACAATTCATGGAAGTGTTCGTGAATTTTCCCTTGCATTCCTTCTTGATTGTGTGTTTGATTTTCTATTGTGTTTTGTTTGGCATCGTCTTTTTTTCCAGGTCCGACTCATTGATTTTTTATTTTGTTTTTGTTACTGTTCATTGGTATCAATCGCCGATGATGTGTTCTTCTTTCCCTTTTCATTACATTATGTCGGATCGTACGTATGTCGCATTATTTTGCCTTTGCCGTGAATGATTTGCATTTGTCGTGAATGATTTGTTTTTAAACTCCCTTCATCACTGATGCTTACTATGCCCCTCTCAGTACTGGGATCTTTTTTTTTTTTTTTTTTTTTTCAGGGCTTACTTATCACTAGTTCTTTGTCTTATTGTGAATGTGGTATGACGTGTTCTGTTTTTTTACCGAATGTTTGTATTATTTGCCTTTCTCTTGTATTTTGCAGTTTTGAGTGAGCTACATGTTGGAATTCATATCTCTTTGCCTTGCATGTTTGCATTGACATTATTTTTACGATTTTGTAGCTCATTCCATTATGAATGTACGCTGGCTACATGTGACTGAACTCGGATGGCATGCGATTGCACTTTATAGTTCTCTATCTCTCCTTTGGTCTTGGTTTGGTCCCCCCCCCCCCCCCCCCCCATTCCTACGAGATAAAGCATTGCACATACATCAGCTAAATAGCATACCTACTTTGTCACAATATCCGTTGTCTACGTCATATGCCCAGCTGTGGGTACGTGATCACCGTTTCCGACCAAGGAGGTTGGAAATCATCTGTATGCCTCCCGTGTTGAGCACCGGCAAGCATTACGCCAGACTTTCTGCAAAGTGATCACCCTCCCCGCTGTGGGCAGTCTCCCCACAACGTGATTCCAGCCATCATGTCTGATGTGGCAGCAGCATTCCCATCTGACCCTCACCGATGGACACCGATGGACAGGCCGTCAATTCACTGTGAGGACGACGTGTGGTGACATCATAACACCATCTGACCCTCACCAATGGACACGCCGTCACTTCACTGTGAGGACGACGTGTGGTGACATCATAACACCATCTGACCCTCACCATGGACACGCTGTCACTTCACTGTGAGGACGACGTGGGGTGACTTCATAACGCCGCACGTTCTTCCATCCACGACTGACTTCGCACCACAATGTTCAATCGACATATCTGCTTACGACATATCTGCTTACAGAGTGACTATGAGCTAGGGATGCTCAAAATTTTAACCATTCCCTCTCAACGCTGCACACATAAGTTACGCTAAATGGCGTGTGAACTGTTCTAGAAACTGTACCTAATCTGAAACAAAATGACGATCACACTGTGACTCAAGTGCTGTGCTGTGACACTTTCCCCATATGTGACATGACTCTTGCTTCGAAGTGACAAATGAAACGCAGTTACATATTACTGCTTATCCTCCCAGAGAAAATGGACTCACTGGCGTGTGACAAATGGTGATGCTGGCTACAGCTATGTGCAATGCAGTGTCGATGCAGATTTCAAATAATTTTATGCATGACTAAAGGCGTCTAACATTCCCCTACCCAAACACCCCGATCGTATGCCATTCCTGTACTGAAATATGAAGTCACACAACCGTATTTTATAAATAGTCCAGCCCTTCCCTTCTCATCTCCAATTATTGCAAAAATGAGGACATTTTTTAAGGGAGGCGGGAGCAATTATCACAGAGTGATATACATAGGACACACACACACACACACACACACACACACACACACACACACACACACACACACACACACACACACACACTGAGAGACACATTCTGAGCCTCTCCAGTGTCATCCCCTCCTCCCCGAGCAGTTA